>CM035591.1:28090555-28155693 GCA_020423425.1 Chrysopa pallens
ATGCATAATTAATATGACAGAGTAGGCATATTAATTTTAAGGTAACGCTAGCAAAATCTGACTACATTTACATCATTTTGGTACAGGTTTTCATAGAATTATGTAATTTGTCCGTCATCAAGATTGCTCATAACGAAAAGAGATACCCAGTTGAAATTTTGGTAGCGTATAACTGACATAAAAAATCATTTGGTTGGATTCAATGGATCCATCGACGAATTTTTAAACTACAAAACATGGAACTTTTGTTTTTTTAAAACAATCTTCTTGAAATTTTAAAATTACTGCTAATACATTTAAATTAACGAACATAATTTTTGAAAGCCTCAGAAGATGATAAAATCACTGCTTTACAGACATAATTCAAATGCAACAGGCAGAATATTAGTCTTAATTTCAACTTTCTCAAGTTTTATTTACAAAATTTAGTTAAAACCTGTCAATAATTTAAAACAAATAAAAATATGAAGGATAAGTATTGTAGAAAGTAATTGCTGCTCGCCTCCTTCAGTGAAGGAATTTTTGTTTCATTATCAAACTTTTCATTTGTTTTTCTATTTTGAGAGAGTGTAAAAAAAGCTGTAAAATATGAAATTCCGATTCGATTTCCTTCGTAGTAAATCGTTCGTCAAGGCAAAATCAATTACGACCATTTTTTAATTCAAACATGTAATAATATTTGAAACGTAATAAAAACGTCAATAGTAGTACGTAAAATTCGTCAATTTTGATAGTTCGATTCAGTACAAACTCTCTTACTGAATTCAATTTTACTTGAGAAATTATTTTTTTTTTTAGTTTTACTTTGTATTGTTTAAAAATTTCAGTAAAACATTTAACAATTGAAAAATATTATCAATCAAATTATAAATTTGAAGTCAGTAAAATGTTTATTTGCTCAGTTTAAGAATTGTCAAGGGAATAATATTTTGATTCCAACTAGAAGTTAACAATAACAAAAAATATTAAATGGCGTCGTAAACGAAAAGTTGGTTAAGTGTTGATGCATACAAATACAACTAAGATGGTGTGGTTAAACAAATGATTGGTGATAGTGATGGATATTAATATAAATCTAAAATACTTGTGAAAGTCGAAACTGGAGGTTCTATTGAGTTTCACTATTTTTTTAAGCAGTTTGTCTGTTAACTCGACAATCTGTATTTACTATCATTCATATTCACATTCGCTTACATCGTTGAAATGTTCAAAACTACAATTTAGTCGGATGTTCCAAGATTAAAATAACATCTTTTAGAAATTTAGTAATTTTTGGATGTTTAACCAATCTGTTGTTTTGTAAAATCTCTTGGGTAGAATGCTAATATGGAAGTTACGATTTTGCTACCTGGTTACTCGGTTACTCGGGGAAGTCGATATAATTCAATCAGTACGCAAACCGAAGTCAGTAGAGTGGCCATTTAGCATTCAAGAGGATTTGAAAATTGCAACAAGACTCATAGTTTCTTGGAGACTCAAGAAATGCTAGACAAAAAAGAATTGAATTAATTGTAAGCTGGTTGGGTTAAACATAATCTTGCAAACAAAACAGTTTCTTATGACAGTTTTCTAAGATGTATTTCCTTGACCTATAGACATTATTATACTGAAAATTTGCCGTCTTCTGTGAAGCAAGAATTTTGTTTAAAATATTCACTTCTTTAAAAGAAAAACAACTTTTTTTTTAGTTTAATCAGTTCCATTCTAACTCGTCCAATCTATTGTTACTAAATATTTATGCCTTTTGTCACCATATGAATCTTTTTTACTCATTTATTTAATTTACTACTTAATCGAGTGGTTAAGGTCGTGTACGTCTTAGAGTTTGAGTATTTGGAATAGGAGGTTATAGGTTTGAATTCCAGCATCGAGAGGTTGTCAATTATTATTAACGTAGCAGTTAATTGATAAGATGCATGAATTAGAACGAAATAATGCTTGTGGAGATATTCTGCAGTTTTTCTGTTACAACTCCAGGCCTATGTCGGCACCGTTTCTTTTAAAAAGACGATTGCCGACACACTACCTACCAAATCCTAGTGTTATTCTACTCATTCTCCACTATTATCGTGTAATTGACTGAAAGTAATAGTCTGGATTGTCTCTGTTAAGACGAATTGGCCTGAGGAACGGAGATTAAACTCATTATTCTTTAATATTATAATAGTTATTATTACTCATCACTGCAATTTTTTTAATTAATGACTTTGATCTTTTATGGTTCTGAAGTAATTCTGAATGTTTTTTCCCAATTATTAGTTTATTCGAACAATAATAATAATAAATTTTTGTACACCAAAATGATAAATCTTTCGATCTTATCCTTAACTATATATACAGAACCCTAAGCCATACAAAAATACAATTCGAAAAAAAAACTTTTATCCTGTTAAAAAAGTTTAATGATAATTCAAAAAACATTGACTGTCACAAACAACAAACAAAGTTTTTTGTCACCAAATAGAATGTTTTGTTCGTTTTAATTTTATTATTGATTTACGCACCTGACATTTTGAAAAGTATAGTTATTAAATTAAATAAATGTATATGCGCGGGTATAAGAGTTTATTCATTCAGTTAACACAAAGCGGGAGATGCAATCAAATTGATACGAATTATGTGACACATTATGAAAATGAAATACTTATTATGATTCCCGCTTTTATTCCCAGTTTTATTCAATAAATAAATCATTCATATTTAATTGGATTAATTTTTAGATCGAATGAATTCTCAAGAAAATGGTATATTCTTCGCTTTTCAATTATTTTCTTTTAATAAGTATTTATTTTAAAGGAAATAGCAATATTAACATGGTAATAATTTTGAACTACAAAGTTGCTGAATGTGGTCTTTTCATTGTAGGGGCTTGTGGTTGTTTTTATTATTATTATCAATATTCTCAGGCAATTACTACGGATTAGTTATGCAAATTGCAAAATAATCAGAACTTTTAATGTTGAAAATAAATAATTCTAATTAATATTATAATTACGAAAATCAGTTTGTTTATTTGTTTGTTTGTGAATATCTAGCTAACGCAGACTTATTCGATTGTAGTAGACTATTTTTATTTTTGGTATGTTTTAAAAGCCATTTAGGAGGGTGAATATTGATTTTGCGCCAACAACGAAAACAATTTGAATCTATATATATAAAAATCAATTGCTGTTCGTTAGTCACGCTAAAACTCGAGAATGGCTGGATCGTTTTGGCTAATTTTGGTCTTGAAATATTCGTGAAAGTTCAGAGAAGGTTTAAACGGTGGCAAACATAAATAATAAGTAAAGGAAAATACTATAAACGACAATTTAATTTTCGAATACAAAATGTTCCTAGCTGTGAAACATATTTTGTCTTTTTTTTCTCACATGTTACAAATCATCATTTCCATAGAAACCAAAATCTAATTTTGAAATTCGAAATAAAACTTCTTTATCTCTTCTCACTAACAGTATGACGAACTGTCAACTATATAAAGTGTGCATATATCGCATTGTTCAAGTATTACCGGAATCATTCTTGGTTCAGGAGGTCCATATACCTTTCATCAAGTGTATGTGTATCACAGCAAAAATTATCGGGTGAACGCGGTCCCGGGTGTACCCCAGCAAATACCAGGTAAATACCGGGTGCATATAATGTACCGGGTGCACACTAAATACCGGGAATCCGATAAGAAAGGATTTGAAATTCTTCCCCTAAGGTTAGAATTGCATCCGCATGTAAACGATGTAATATCATTTATTAAAATGTGAAAAATAACACAGCAACGCGTAAACCGGGTGGGTATGCTTCAAAATATAAATTAATATCATAATTTATTCTGATTTGCCGCAGCTTCATGATTTAGTTATAGACAGTTGAGAATATGTTATTATATTTAGGAGATATTGATGTTGATTAGAAATAATTTATATAACAAAACAATGTTTACCCGGGTCAGCTATTCAAAATAGAATTTATTTATCTCTTCTTTTCTATATTAGTGGTTCTGGACTTCCTTTTACTATTTTTCATCAAGTATATGAGAACCACAGCACAATATACACGAATTGTGGGTACCGGGTGCAAACACGAGTGTATATATATTTCGTTTCACGGGTATCCCACACCAAATAGTGGGCTACAAATCAAATACCGGGCATCCCATAATACCTTTTTCTGAAATTCTACCCCTAATGGGATGAAAATATAATGGGTATGCTTTAAAATATATATTAATATCATTATTTATTCTAATTTGCCTTAGCTTGCAGTATTAAGCAATAGAGGAAAGTCGTTAAGAATATGTTATTATACTTAGAAAATGTTGAAGATAATTAGAAATATGTGGCAAAACAACGTTTGCCGGTCCAGCTAGTAATTTATAAATTATACAAATACATTTTTTTCTGAATTTGTTTCTTTGTTGAAGAATGGATAGTGAATGTTATTCTGAAGTTTTTGGATGAAATTGTATGAAGAAAAAAGTAACTTATACAGTCTTACGTTTTGGCCTTGGAAAACCCCATCAAGGGCCTATAAATAATATTTTAATGATTAATTCAGGTAGATGATTTTTTGTTGAAGATTTACCAAACGAAAGTTTTTTCCAGTTCAGTATATATTTTTCTAATTCGACCGATATATATATATATATATATATATATATATATATATATATATATATATATATATATATATGCACATATATTAGGTATCGATTTTGGAAAAAATATGGAAAAAAAATTCTTTATTTTTGAAGAACACTATATAGATGATTTGTGCTATCATTTTGAGACCTGTAGTGATCAAAAATATTTTTTAAATCGGATAAACCCGAATAAGGACTTTTATCAAATAATGTATCCTTCAAGGATTCAAAAGTTTAATTTTTGTAGCAGTTGTCCACTCCGTGAAAAATTATATTATGAAGAAGATTTGAGAAACCATTTTTTCCTCACGAATTATCGTGTAACATAAAATAGTATTAAATTCAGACCTCACTTATTTGTTAACATAAATCATGTAGTTATTTTTTAAAGGCAGATAAATTTTTTTTTGATCAATCTAGTGTACTAATAAATATGTAGTATAAAATGATAGTTGCATGTGTATGTACGTCATCGCCAAGAAGCTATTTTTATAATAAAATAATATATATAAGAGTGTCGCTATTATTTTATGCTTCCAATTCTATTAATAACATTTTCTAAATATACACACCACATTCTGTTAACTTACTAATTAATAGCTAATTAATTTTAATTAAAAGAAATTATACTATATACATAATTATCAAAATAATTCATATGTACATTCACATGTACATTCACATATACATATGATAATAATCGCAACTAATAAATTACAATTATCACTTCAAAAAACATACAAGAATGTCAAACAAAATCATTATAACAAAGAATAATATGTATTGTATATTTGTTTTATGAGTTGTGTTGAAATGAATGTGTTTGATTCAAGAACTGAATTATTTGATACGCTTCAGTAATTATTTTTATAAAGTTTATGTAAAGATACATTTACTCGATGCTGCTATACCGTTCATCTAATTGCGATAAAACTTTCGTCTTGCACATTCCCGAAGAAGGATATCAAAATTTTTCATTAAGATATTCAAGACTACGTGGAAAGCACTTAACAAATTTAACTTCTAAACGGTATTCTGTATGTAATACATATCTGTTTACACCAGGAAATATTCTTGAATTTTGTTAATTTAAATACTAATAAGTTACTAGCAAGCAAAGAATTCATTTAGGTCGAACTTAAATAAGGCCAATGAGGCCTTTTACCTTGCGAGTTGAGGGCTTTCGGCTTTGTATTAGTAGTATTAGAGTAAGACCTGGCCGCGGCCTTCGGCCTTAGTGTACTCTTATCTAAAATAAAGCCAAAGGCATTTTTTTATTTTGTGATTGAAGAGAACTGATAAGCCATAAGGTTTATTAAGTGTTTTGACCTATGGTCCTGCTTATTTATCTTGCATGCAATGCGAGCAATGATGTCGCATGTTGAATCAAAGTCGGAGGCTGATATAAATTCAAAGGTATTTCTAACCTAGCTCTGGGACCCGAGACAATCTTTATTGGCCTATTCCTCATGCAGCAACAAAATGCCTCGGGTATCAGCCAATACAAAATAACAATTTTGTTTATAGTTGTAAGAAATATACCTAACAATTAAACGTTTTAATTTAGCTAATAACATCAACACCATGTATAGTAAATTTATGATCTAGGCAAATGAATCTGCCAAAGTGCCACGAGTGGTTGGAATATATATAATAATATATTCTCATTAAAAAAAATTTTTCTTTACTATATATATCGTCCTTCTATAACTGACTTCTATAATATTCGATAAATAGTATAAGATTACATAGGAAGTCTCAAAAAGTAAAATATTCATGTTGAAACGCTGGATCTATATTATGAAAAGCATCAATTTTTTAAATTAAATAACATGCATATTTCAATAATAAAATGTTTAATTTAAGAAAGGCATATGTAGAGAAAGTATAACCAAATAAATAAATAAACTTTACATAATGTAGTAAATACGGAAAACATTAAGAGTTGGCATTTTTAGGAAAAATGCAAATTATTTGACAATGTTACAAAATTTATATAACCAAAATAGTCCTTTGGTTAACAATTTTGAAATATTTTGTTTTTATAAAGAGTAATGAAAATAAAATGTTGGAACATATAAAATACCTATGTAATACATTGAATAAATTGTGTATTTAGAGCAGTTGCCACGGAAAACATTTCTACTTTATTATTCTTTGAATCAAATTTGTATTTAAAACAAAGTCTAAAATAAAGAAAGCGTAAAGAGTTCCTTTCTAATGAAAATTAAATAAAACTCATGTTGTTATCTGTATAAAATATTTACGAAAATATTCTAAATGATCGTTCTGAATTAAAATCGTTCAAATATCAATACGATATTAAAATAACATTGACAAAAATCATTTTGTTTTAAGTGCGTGCTTAATGACATTAAACAATCAGAATAGAACAGTTCGAAATTTTTTTTAACTAATTTTAATTTGAGAATTTTGCCATTTATATAAATATTTCAAGGACAGTGTTAGGAATTTTCATCAGTTTGAACTTGATTCATTTAAAAATGTCTAATAATGTATAGTGGTGTACTTACTATAAAATTTATTTCTTGTAATAAATTTTGTTAAGTAGTTTCGTGTGATATAGATTCATGACTGTAAATTAAAGAAAATTAGTTTTTAAGTACGTTATCTTAATAGTCAATTTTAAATTTTATGTACATAGAAATAAATTTAATGTTTTCGTTCTCAAAATTATTGTCGTATACGATGCATCTCATTTTGTGATCAAATATTAATTAATTATTGTTTAAAAACTAAAATGACTCTATTAAATAGCAAACCGAACTTAATAGTAGAAAATAATTTTTGTGTATACAAATTTTATTTTATAGGAAAAATGCAATGCATAAAAACGACTTATTCACAATTGTTACGTAAGTTTTAATAAGTTTAAGAATTGAAGAACTCTAATATCTCAACAAATGTAATACATACAAAATATTTTAAGATCATTAATAAATATTTTCCATTTACTAATTCTAAAGTCCAATACTCAAAACAAGGTCAATATCAGAATCTAACAGTATAATTTAAATTTTTGTATAATATTTTGCTTACTTCAGATATTTAAAGCCAAAGGTCCTAAAAAATCAGTGTTTTAATAATATTTAATTTTCTTTGCATCCAAACTTATTTATATTTATTATCTCTTGTATGGAATAAAATTCTGAACTTGAAACATATTTTCAAACGTCGAATACGTTGAAGCGTTTTCGAAATAGAGGGCGCAAGATGGAGCATTTGATGGAAGTTCAACCGTTAATACCTATCTATTAGACGATTTTGTACTTGCAATAAATGTGTCTTAATTATTTTATATAAGTAATAAAATAATAAATTATTAATAATAATACATTTTATTCTAATCATCGAATCTTTGAACATTCGAATATCTTTAATTATAAAGATTTACGGTAGAAAAGAAGAGAATATTTCTTGTTATTGTTTTTTTCGTATCAATATTATCTTTATGATTATTAATCTCACATCTTTTTCATCTTCGAGTTAGCCAGCAATTTCAGACTCATTTTATCTTATGATATTTTTTTCTTAAAATCGGTTAAACGTAAAATAAAAGTTTCAGGCTAAATTTGTAGAAAATTTTATCTTCTACAACTTTCATAGTTAATACAAATGCAATTGAAGGCAACCAAAACGAGATATACTGAAAAAACTTTATTTTTTGGTATTTTCGACTCTGATTATCTAAGGTTCTATAAACGCAATCAATTGTGACCTTTAAGACAACTTTTATATTACCAAAATATAGGTTTGTAGAGAATTTTAGCTCATTCCGTTGGTTTCCTAGGTGAATCCCTAAGATAACTGGTCTACTATTATAGAATAATAAAAATTGATTAGAATAATTTTTAATTCATTAGCATACAAACATTAAAATGTTTCAAAAAACGTGTTTTAAAGAGAAATCATTATCTAGTATACAGATTTTTGTCAAATGCATTATCTTAGACAAATAAATAAGTATCGTAGTCGTAATTAAAGCTCTCTCATTTTGTACGAAATCTTTCTTTTAATTCCATAATAAGTCGTTACATAAAATGCTAACCTTAAGGTAAGGACCGATTTAAAACAAATTAGCGATTGAATAAAATGTAAAAGGCGCCATGGCATCATTACATGTTTCAAATAGTTTTGTTCAAAATTAAGTATTTTTTACTAATTATCACCAAAGAATTAAATATAAATAAGCGTTTGTTCTAATTATTTTTTCAAAAATTTGTTCTGATTCCTCACAACTTCAGTTTAATATCAGCTAATAGTGAACTCTGAAAAAAGACAGATTTGAATCCGATTATTTCTTTTTTTTATTGCTGAATTTTCGATTTTCCTAATTGTATAAAAGTCCCACAGTTGCTAACAGTTGGAAGTTTGTATTTGGTTAAACCCGTTATCTCGGTTGCTCAAATATATACATCTGTATTTGGATTTTAAACCAAGATAATATTAAACCAAAGTATTGTAATCCTGCAATGCATGATAGGAAATTTATGAAGAGTTTCTGACAAAGTTTGTTAGAAGTAACAACCTGGGGGAAACGGGTAAAAATTCTACCTTATGTGTATTTTTTAAATGAAAATTTTATGATTAAATAAATGGCTATTAAAAATATTACACGGAAATTATAGAGAGATGGTGATTTTTGTATTTGACATGGAATGGTAAGAAGAATGAGATATTTGCTTTTTACTTTTTTTGTTTTTTGTTTTTGTTTTTGTTTTTTTTTTTTAATTTAAAAAAATTATATATAAATTGCAACATTGTTTCGATTAATATAACTGTTTCAGCTAATTCAGCCATTTAAAATAAACAAATCAACATATAACATAATTACATAAACAAAATGAAAATTATTCTTGCATAAGAGAATAATAAAAACATATTAAAAAAAAAAAAAATATAAAATTTGTATCATAAATTCACAAGGACACGTAGGAAATTTAAAAAGGAGTTCGCCGTCGGGGCCCAAGAGTATTTTACGAAGAAGTTGTGACGTTAAAAACTTGAAAGGGGACCATGCAAAAGGTTAACAAAAGAGATTACGTATAGGTTAAAAGTAGAGAAAAATAAAAAACAAAAATTGAAAATAGTTTGAGGAAGTAAATTAAATTTAAATAAGGATTTTGCACTTGTTAAGGAAAGTACAAAGACTAGAAAGGATTTCTATATTATTTGGAGATATAAGGAATATTGTTAGAACCATAAACACACATACAGGCTAGGGAACTTAGAAATATAGATCATGGTAGCCACATTTGCATCTATTATCCGGCACAACATGTATACGTTGTAGATGCGCTGGTAGAGAGTGGTGTCCCGTTCTGATTCTGCTTATAATTGATATATGTTTCCTATCCACGTCCCATTTGTGGAACCATGTTTGAAGAGATGGAGTAGGCTGAATCTCGTATAAATAGCAGCCTTTTGTCGATGTACTCCATAGTTGGTTGTTAGTATTATTATACGACAAACTATTATAATCATGTGGACTATACATTATTCAGAAGATTAAGACTGTTACATGGAACGTGGTCACTTTACGAGCAACGATCGATTAGAAACCATACTTGCCTAAATATATAGAAATCTTAACTAATTGGTTTTACTTAAAAGAGCTCAGGCGTGGCTGGTAATTCTTTCGGCAGGGAACAAATTTCTCCACAGCTAGACTGAGCAATGCTTAAATAAAGCAAATTTTGTTTTATCAATTGGAAAAATTTATGACGTTGCATTTTTTTTCTGAGTAAAATAATCTCAACGGTTTGCACATATAAGTGAAAGAAACTACATTCTTTAACATTACCGTAAATGTGCCAGTCTCATATTCATTCATTCCGTCACTGACTAATCATCTTTATGCTGACATAATAACCCAATTACATTTACCAAACGTACAAAACAAATGATGATAAACATTACGCACAGACCGTAAATAAATTCATCACTATCATGGCCATTTCTATTCTGGTAGGTTGCGTGACAACATTATACTTAGATATATAGGTTAAAATAAAATGGAAAAAAAAAGAAAAACAATTTTCCTCCAAAACATTTTGATTCACGTTTTGATAGAAAGTAATTGTACTCACTCCGAAAATCCGAATAAAAACTGATATTGTAGTGCAATATTTCACACCTTTATGAAAAGTATATTATTTACGTGGCACATTTGTAAAGTATTTTTTATTTTGCTAATGTGGTGCCTCAATAAGACTTTGGGTCATCATCATCCACAAGAAAAATGAATTGGAAGAACGAAAAGTTTTGAAAATTCATCGATTTATATTTGGTAATTAAAGTATTAATGTTTTCTAAAATCCTGTACTCTTACATTGTAAAATTCTTGAACACTTGAATTCTTGAATTCTTGTAGAATTTCACAGTGTAATGGTTTTGATACTTTAAAATATATAAATAATAAATTTTTTGAATTGATTGTATCTTCGCGGAGGCTATTCCGGTCACAATTCGTTTTGAACAGCAAAAATTTCGAGTTTCTCAAATAACTATGTATCACAGTTTCAAATTGTTATTCCTTTCGAAATTTAGATCCACATGCGTACCTGAATGTAACGATAGAAATCCAAAAGTTTATGTACGAAAATTTCAGAAAAAGACTTTTGTAAAACGATTTATTAGTTATCATTTGACATATTTATTAGTTCAATAGGTAGTCTACCGACAAAATTACTTGAATTCGAATCTACTTTTGTAGATGGAAATTTTTTCATATTTATAACAATTAATGCCGACATGCTTTTGAAGCTCAAATAAAAAAAACCGATATTATGTTTTAAAAGTGCAATTTATTTTTCATTAAATTTCTTACTTAAAGGTAATAATATAAAATGATATACTAAAAGCTGGTACAACATTAATAAAATTGACTATTTTCAAGAAATTTTTTATAGTTCTAAAATTTATTGCTTAAAGGACTTTTGCGATACTTTGATTCTTATAATGTGGACAAACTTTAAATAAAATAAATGTTACTAATTTATCGATAAATCTCATAATTCACACAATCAGAAACTAGTTGATTCTGCCTTTAATAGTCATAAACGCCACGACTTGTTATTTTTTCTTTACTTTTTTTTGCACGTTGGCCAGATGATTAATAATATTCTATAAATATAATTAAAATAACGAGTGAACAATTTAACTAAATATAATGTTATATAATTAATTAAAGGCTTTTGCCTGAAAAGGTGAAGCCATTAACCAAATTCAGTAGTGTAGAGATGGTAAAATAAACCTCATATTCGTATTATATACGTACATGTACAAAAGGTAGCAAGTCGGCTTCGATCGTTCATTTAACCTTCTTTCCTAATATCAACCCTTAAATTATGTGAATGTATTTAAGCTTGGGAAATCCTTTAATATAAATTGCATGATACTTAAGTTTTCTGTATAGAGAGAACAAAGCCTTTTTTTGATTGTGATTCGTTTAAATTATGTTGGTCGTTGTTTTGAAAAATTTTGATAATTGAAAATTATAGAATGTTTTAAAAGCAAGTGTAAATAACAACTAACAGTTTTAATTGTTTAGATACTCTACTTATGGTTCAGTATCAATATTTGAGCTATTTTTAATCATAAGCTACTAAAATTGACTTAATTCAACTGACATTTTAAATAAAGAGCAAAATAAGATTTTTTTTACTACAAGGAACTATGGTAATTTCGATAGCGATAGATGCAATTTCAAAGTATATATTTATAGCTGCGGTTTTTGAATAATTTCTAAAGTAAAAGACCTACTCCAAACTTATATTTCTTAACTTAAATTAGAATAAAGTTAACTTTAGAAATGATTTGCACACAGATAGGTAGACAAAGCAAACATTTATTACACTTAATTTATCAATTGATAATTATGTATTCGACCAAAGATTTGAAATCTTTTTTATGTAACTTTTATAATGTTTATAATTTGGTTTTATGATAGTTCCCAATAATAATCATCCTTTTATTCATTGCCAGTTTCAACTTTTCGTCGAATTTTAAACGTTATTATTGAAACTTGATTACAGATATTATGTTGATGGTGCGAAAAACTCAAAAATTGTAGATTTAATAGCTATACCAATTTTATAAAGAAGCGTTAATAAAATAAGCGTAAAAGAACCGTGATACTTTTTTAATATCTTCGAGAAAATATTGCTAAGATTATTAGGATGGATCGTCGAATGAATAAAATGGACAGAATCCAGTTTATTATTAAAAAAGTAAATGAAACCAAATTATACATAAACATTGTCAAAGTGATGTTAAAAAATGTCATTGCTTTTACCGGAGAGGTCATATCAGAACCATTTCAAATTTCCAATGAGTGAGAATAATACGAAAAAATGATTGTTTGCAGCCTTTTCGAGAAAGTATCTATACAAGAAGCCTATACGGGAAGCCATATCAATCTAATAGACATTCATTATTCATTTAAATATACAAAATTTATGCTCACGCCATAAAATATCCAATTTTGATAATTTTATATCTTCCAGGGGAATGTTGGTTTATCATTGCTTCGCCGCTTGTTATCTGACTCTTTATTTAAATTTGTCGTTACACAGGATGGCTTTAATTTTTTAAGTACAATAGAAAGTATTTGTGTACAGTGAAATATTTGAGTATTTGCGTCCGAAACGGCAAGTGTCAAAAATTTGTGTGTTGCTTTTTCTGTGTTGATTTGACACTATTCTTATATTATTTTTTTAAATACGAAAACAGTATTTTGTTATAATTATATAAAAAACGTAGCAATCTTCATTTTTGCACATAATGAGTTTGTTACATAAATATATGCTAAGCAAAAGCATAAAATATATGCTTTTATTGAAGTTTAAGAATGTTTGTACTTGACTGATATTTAAATAAATGAAACAAACAAGTTATTTTTCTACTAAGCATTAAAAATTTCTTCATTTTGAAACTGAAATAATAATAAATGAGTGTAAACACTCATTATGTAAAATTAAAAAAAGTTAGGTTTGTAGCTCTCTTGTCGAAACAAAAGTTTAACTCAAAATTTTTGTTATTTTTATGTGTTGATAAACAACATTAATTTTGTGGCGACCGTTTTTAAGAATTAAATTATATTGATTTTACAAAAAATTTTATACTGTGTAGGGTGAACTTTTATTTTATTTTCCTATATTCTAAAAACAAATCGAATTCCCATAACAAATATAACTGACTGACGGATCATTTGACACACAAACACACACAAAGAAAACATAAAAATAAAATTTATTTTTAAAATCACTAGAGACTTACGTAAAATATTTCAAACGAAAATTGTCTACTTGATAATATATATTGTTCTACTACACTTTAACCATTCCTGTAACCTCATACTCCCGCGGCACTTTTTACATCTCGGCTGTCGTCATTTCGGACAGGACAATAAATTATAGCTACGACTAAAGAATAAAAAAAAAATGTAGTCAAAAAACACAATTGAAAAGGGTAAGTATTATTACGTTGCTGCGTTGCTACCAATGTGGATGCTATTTAGGAGCTATAAGTAGTCTTTTATATTTAAAGCATTTATTAACTTGGAGAAAAAAAAATGGGAGACATCTCGTGTTATTATTTTCTTCTTTTTTTTCTTGCAATATGATTCGCACGAAAAAATCAAGCATCCTTATCTGATTATATACCTTACATAAACTGAAAATAGTACTGCACTGGTGGACATAATCAATTTCCGTGTATTCCAAAAATTAGAAAGTGTTTTTATATAATATTATGTTGGTATAACAAAACATTTACGAGTAGCAAAATAAATTGGTAGAAAGCAATAAAAAGTTTTTATAACATGGAAACTGTAAATAAATAAAATATTAATAATTGAAAAATAATGGACGAACTCAACCAAAAGAAATGCATTGAATAGTTCAGTTCAGTCGATGAACGAGTAGTAAAATTATTTTTCGTACATATTAAATTATATTAAATATTAAAAGTTTTCTGGTTCCATTCTGTTAAAATGTAAGGAAATATTCATTATACAATTTTGTTATCAAAAGAATATCCAATTCATAGACACAAAATTTTATATTTGTAAATTCTGAAACCTGCTGAAGCGATTTTTTTTTTAATTTCTGGCTTCAGCTACTTTTAGCTATATAACCATTAACCAAAGGGGATTATTATTATTATTATTATTACTATTATTATTTAAACACAACAACAGTACACAGTACTGCTAGGTGGTCACCCATCCAAATACAGATTGTGACTGCTTAACTTTATTGATTGGTCTAAGCCTGTCATTACGTTACGTCAGTCCGGGGTCGCTGAAGCGATTTACAAGTTTTTTTAACCACCATGCCTACTTCGATTCTTTGAGCTCTTTGTTTATAACAAACATACATAACCTCTTTTTGTACGAAATATAGTATTTAATTCTATTTTAATTACTGAACCCCTTGTCGATTGAACAGAAGCTTAGATAATATTTTACTGTATGCCTGAAAGTACATTTCACTTAGATGATATAACATTCAATTATAAATAGATAGCTTTGCAGTCCGTAGTGCCAGGTAGTCCGCAGTAAAATGACCCTTCAGTTACCAATGTATTTTCGGTTTTCCCAATAAACCAAATTGAATTTTTGATCGTCCCAGCAAAATTGGTCAAGTCTACTTGGTCCTTAGCAAAAATTAAAATAAGACTCCATTGGAAATTTTTGTAACACTCAATTTTCTCTTCTTTTATCAAACCTTTCAAAAGAATTTTACTTTTTATTTCTATACCTTATTGAATAAATATATAATAAATAAACCATGGTATTATAAAAATGGAAACTAGAGGAAATGATGGTTTCTATGCGGAATATTTATTTTGTTTTTTACATTTTTTGTGTATAGTTATTTATTTATATGTATATTTAGATGTAAGTTTGAATTTTTTTGGTTAAACAAAAATTCATGGGTTATGGTGCATATGGAACCATTTTTGAAGTAGTTTTTATTAACATCTATGTATAAAACACTTGACAATATTTTTATTTAATAATTAATGTTACTTTTTTGTTCTTTATGACATTAAACAAGTTATTATTTTTAATCATAGCTGTTAAAATGATACAGCCTTCATTTTTAGTCACTTAGTTAGTATATAGTGTCTTAACTAAGGATTTCAAGTATATTTATAATTTTCTTGTAGTTCAGATTATAAATTAGTATATTATGAAATTAAATACATGGTGTATTTTTGTTATAATGAGATTATGTTTTTAATAGTTCAAAAATATAGATAAATTAAGTTTAAGGGTGTAAAACATGAAATAGCTTTTTGATAACATTATAATTTAGATAACATTATGAACTAGATGTGATAAATATTTCGAATAGTTTTTTAATAAATAAATGACTAAATAGATGAATAAATAGAATTTTGCATGCAGTTCCCTATTCGCACCTTGATAAAATGTATGAATGATTAATGTATTGTATCATTGAATATAAAAATGCATATCTTCTGCCATAAGGGGTTATATACACTTAGAATTTTCAAAAAATCGATTTTTTTTTCTGATTGTATATATATTTAAGAATACACACAGAAAATTTCATATCGTTCCGGTGAATATTTTCGAAGTTACATGCAAATTTAAAAAGGTATATTTATCCTATGTAAAGTACTTTTCAAACTTTAAACGCGTTTTTCTCAAAATGGTCGAAAACGGCTAAAGCGATTAGTCTCAAATTTTAACACGAGCTTCTTAAATATATTTTTTAGTAATTAATCGAAGATTTTTTCTCACCGAAAAATATTTTTTTTTTTTATAAACAATTTAAGGTCTTAATTTTTGTCAAAAATCGATTTTTTTTTTTTTTGAGAAACCGTTATTTTGTCAAAAAAATTTATTTTGCTTATTCCTTCGATTAATTGCTAGATTTAACTTAAACGAAATCCGTTTGGTTTTTTAATTTCAGAGGATCCAATTCAGAGATATAGTGGTCACCACAAAACGTCTTTTTTGACAGGAGCTCCCGGAGATCAGCTGTAGCTCCTTTCCAAATAAATATTTTTACTAATACTAAGTCTTAAAATACAGTTAAAAGATACCATAATATGTGTACAAATTTAAAAGTTTTCTCAGAAATAATTCTGGAAAATTCGCTTTTTTCGGCCTTCCAACTGTATATAACCCCATAAAGCAAACAGATTCAATTGTAGTATCTAATGGTATATTTCAAAAACACATGTGCTTAACAAATGCTCTATTAATCGAATGTAAGTATTCTACCTGGTATACTTACCTGTATATTGAGAATTTAATTCGTATTTAAAAATAACTATTGTACTAAATTTTACAGATATTTTAACATAATCATTCTAATTATTGAGATTTATTGAAAGTGTAGTAAAGGCGATTTTACTTCGCTATTTCTATAAAAGGAAATGCTGCCATATACTCAGCGTGTGAGGAATCTCATCTACACGTCTCTAGTAGGGTAAACTGTCATTCGATTGTCGCACTTCTTGTATGGCATATGTTGTTTATTGACATTTTGGTATCACCAGCTAACTTATTTGTTTATCAAATATATATGTATATATAATATTTCATGTTCCTCAGGATAAAATTTCATTGATTAAAGCTATCACCAATATGTACTAATGTCCAATTCACACAGAAGTTGCCGAAGCACGGACTTTAAAAAGACATGGCGGTGATGTGGCAAATTCACATAGACGAGGCGAAAATTTCTTTGTCTATGTATATTTGGTAAATACAAGAAATCTATATTATTATGATCGCTGGATGGTATGTTTTTGCAAAACGAAAGAAATTTTCGCCTCGTCTATTTGAATTTGCAACGTTACATCACCGCCATGTATTTTCAAAGTTCGTGCTTCGGTTTCGTTCCATACCACTTCTGTGTGAATTGGACCTTAGAATTTTATTAAACCACAGTACATATTGGTGATAGCTTTAATCAATGAAATTTTATCCTGAGGAACATGAAATATTAATGGCCAGAAAAATCCTAAAATTATTTTAATACATATTACTACAATTATTCAATGTATATTGTGACACATTAATAAAAACTAGCATAGTAGAATAAACTCGATGTCTGTGATCCTGAAACTCTAAATTTTTATTTTTTCTGTAACATTGTTACACATGTCACACAGTTACAAATCAATGCGTTACACAAGGAAGTTCGCAAAGGTATATTAAAATATACTTCCCTGGAGATTCAGAGTACATTTTAAATTAAAATTATAATTGATGCCTCATGAAACAGAATAATTAAATACTTGATATGCCTACGCTATTGGAAAGAAAAGTAACCTACTTACATTGTCAAACTAAAATTAGTCTTCTTGGTTCCTAATTATCTGTTAGTTGAGTTTAACAATTCGTTAGGGTCAGCAAAATAATTATAATTAAACGTAAAGAGACTATAGATGGGTTCATGATTAATTCCATAAAACATAATCTTTTGACAGTAATACAAATATTACAAATATTATGCTACTTATTGTAATCAAAATATCATGAAAAGTATTAGGCTACTAACGTCAATGGCTTGATAATAAATTATCACATTTTTCTACACCCTTAATAAAAAGTTACCAAATTACAAACAATAATCGATAAATGCCGAATTCCTGAATTAAATTTTTTTTACATCATCTAATTTCTAAAAATGATAGAATATTTTTAGATATATTTATACAAATAAAGATAATTAATTAATTTACAATAAATTTCATACCCATACACAGATATCATACAAAAACCAATGGTTTATATAATGTTAATGAAATAAAATGTTTTAATCTTTAGGAATTAAGAGATTAAGTAAACAATTCTGCATGCTGTAGGATGAATGCGAATAAAAAGAGGAAGAGATAAACAAAAAACACGAAAACATAAACTTCAAAATTTATTTTTACAGTTTAATACATAGTAGATATCTGCAAGAACAAAATATAATATAAAAATATATAGAAATGTAAATAAACATTAAATTAAAAAGAAACTTTGTAGGCGGGAAAATGTACTTTCACTTTCATATTGTGTAAATTACGTACAATAGAAGTCAAGAAAAAGTGAATTGTTAACTGCTTACAAATGGTCGTTGATCAATTTTAAATTTTCATATTGAAACAAGGGGTATATATCTTCAGATAATGTTCAATTGAAATATTTAATCTTTCTAAATATAAAATTTTTTTGTCTCCTGCTTTGAAATAATAATTAAGAAAAACGTCCAATATATTACAACCAAGAGTTTATTTATATAATAATAGAAAGTACGATTACTTCGATATTCATGGTTTTCTAGAACACAGAAAATTCCCTGCATTTTCGTGTTCCTATCTATGGCTTGATTCCATCAGAAAATTTGTGATATGTGTTCTATATGAATATTGGATTTTTCACATTAAGTAATCACTTAAATCAGATACAAATTGATATTTTGTAAATTTTATTTGATAATTTCCGATACTCTCTTACTATTGATTTAAAAATAAGATCGATTCGAATTTGCAGAACATCAGTGTACCCTGATGACTGATAATTGGATTTTATATTTGCGTGTAAATAAGAAGAAATTTTGTAATTATTATTATTTTTCTTTTTTTGATGTGTAAATCGTTTTATTATTTTCATAACATTCACTTCAGTTAAATTATATTTTTAATTTACTTAATTTAGAGCGAAGAATGAAATATATTTTTTAAATAAGTATTTACGAATCAACCACTTTATATCATCCTTCGACAATCTCAAATTGTTTATTAATTTGTTCATTTAATCAAATACGCAAAACATACAATAATAATAATTATGTATTTATGAACCATTTTGAATGATATTTACACAAATCTTTAACTTTTAATTGGATTATTAAATGGATTAAGCTTGCGTATACTTTTAGCCTATTGCAAGACAAAATATGTGTAACACAAATGAAGATAATAACTAAATAAACATTATTAATACCAATTAAAATTTTATTTATATTTTGTGGTTGGATCATGGATTCATTGGATCCAATTGACCGATTTTGTTCACATAATTTACTTTTTGGGTTTAGAATATACCGCCTAAATTATTAGCTTGTTATCTCTGTTTGTTTTTGAATTATTTTGATGATAAATGGATGGAAGGACTTCTGAAAATACACTAATTAGGTGATTCTATGAATAATTATACAAAAATTTAGTTTGAGCAGTCAAAATTTTCTAGTGTTACAAACTTTAAACTAAAATTAATATAATCTGACATCGTATGTTGATTATAAATAATAAATACTCAATACTGAGCCCCTATCTGTATAAGTACATATATATCCTAGTTGAATTTATGCTCATCCCTGAACAAGCTAATTAGCTAATAATTTTGTGTAATTATTAAATGTAATTGTTAAACTATGACCCCACCCCGTTTGCTAAAATCTGGCATTAAATAGTTTTTTACAAACATCATATATTTATAGTCTAATGGTTGGCAAATATCTAATATACGGAAAAGATTTTGTATTGTTTTAAATTTTGTCTGACCATTATCTAACTGCGGGTACAAAATAATTTTGTACAGATATCAGCTTTCGAATAACATATAAGTTCGATACGATCCTTGTTCATTTGAGAATTTCTTTATCGTGGTTAAGTTTGAATAATTGTCTTCGAAAGTTTTATGATAGTTTATTTTTAAGAACTGTTATCTTTTCTTATTTGTATATATTGTAGCTATTATATGAAAAATTACTGTTGAGGCAATTGATTATTTATGGACCGTAAAATACAACCATAAAACAAAGCTCGATAATTTTTGGTTTATTTAATTATTAAAATTATTGTATTTTCAACAGTCAGTCATGAAGAAGTGGATAGGCGCGGTGAACCTTCAACTCTTACCTGTAATGTAAATTTTAATGTACTTTAAGAATTTTAAATAAAGATATTTTAAATAGTGAACTTATCAAGAGATGCAAGTTGAAATCCCACCATTGTCAATCAAATCAACATTAAAATATGAAATTAAACCTTGGAAACGTGCATGCTATCAAAGCCACTATAACTGTATTTTTTTTTGTTTTTATTTAAGAAAAGGTAATTTTTTTATATGATGATTGAATCAAGTTTTTAGCTACAAATTATCATTTGAAACATTTTTAGTGACCTATTAGCCCAAAAATAATCCCCAAGATATAACTAAAATGGTAATGGCTAGACAGTGAGTTAGTTATATATTGAGGTAATCAATATTACTAAACAGTGTTACTGATCAATTGTAAGTTATATCCCCAATTTATTGGCTAATGACTGGTCAGAGATGAGTTCTACTCGCAAAAGATAACGTTTTAAATATGTAAGGGGATTATTTAGATTTAAATTAACTTGCCGCTAATTACTCTTACGTAAAAATCTTTAGACAACCAGACATACGGGTTTTACAAAATATCAGAATATCAATTAAAATCATATTATTATTTTTCGTTTCTATGATATGTAAATATTTATTTAGAAAATAGGATAGTAGAACTATTATATTCTAGAATAATTTTTTGTTATAATTTATGATCGAATTTGATTTAAGTTAATTAAGTGTAATTTTTGTATTATTATAAATATAAATTATTAATAAATGATAAAAATTAATTATTACTAAACAAATTTGTATTAAATTTTCCAACCTATACCCCATATGTACGTAGTTTTTCAGTCACTAACTAACCATTACTATCTACCATCTATACAACTAGCATAAAAAGTAGATATTCGTGTTATCTATGAAAATTTGTTTAGAACTCAAGCGAAAATAATTTTTTATATCCTCGTTCTGTTTTTTTATGCGGGGATTTTCCAACCCATTGCCATTTTCTGAACCATGATGAGGAAAGTTTTATATCGATTATTAGTTATCTTTTTAAGTGATTGAATCACAAAAAACGTTTAAATTTTTTATCATTGTCCTTCATGTTTTGTTTTTGACAGACTAGGTATTCCAATTTAAAGAAAAATCAGTCGAAGGATAATTTTTATACACATTTTTCATAATTTGATAAATTTGTTCAAGAACTGGCTATAGTAAACCCAAGTATCTTCAATAGTAGAATATTAAAATTTAAATGTAACATTCATAATTATAATATTAATGGAGATTCGTACAAAAACAAGCTTAAATAGTATCAGTTTTAATTATTCAAAGATACTGTAGTATCAATGTTTAAGATATTTTTATATTATTAAAATGTATAAAATACGTTCATTAAGATAGTATATGTTATCTTTTTACCTATGTACTTATTTTTAGTTGATATTATGACCCAAATAAAAGTTTTATGAAATATGCTTCAATCGGAAGTGGGTTTTTTTAAATACTTCTATATATTTTTTTATTGTTAAATAGATATCGCGGAACTATGGAGCCTAAACTGGAAGAAAAATTTGACAATGCTTTCAGGCTTTTACTTTATACAGTTACATTTATAGAACTACGTCAGTGGTAAAATTGTAACGCTAATCAATATTGTAGGCATTAACAAAATTTGAGATGACATTTTAATGTCGAACCTAAAAAGAGAGTTAAAATTCGTGAATTAGCCAAATCACCTAAAGTCCCCTCTTCTATACATGACCCAACTTTTAAATCATTCAAAATGCCAAAAATTTACATTTCTGAAATACAAACAAATTCCCTCATAATGCAATTCATAGCAATTTCAGCAGACGGTTTCGCATTATTTCGTTTGCCAGTATGTAATATATATATATATATATATATATATATATATATATATATATATATATATATATATATATATATATATATATATATATATATATATATATATATATATATATATATATATATATATATATATATATATATATATATATATATATATATATATATATATATTTATCCTTCTAATAGAAATGCTTAATCATCGTTTTAAACTCAACTGACGATAAAATCGACATTTCGACATTATGTTATGACTACGGCTACAACTTTGATAGAACTCTAGTTAGAAATGATACTTAGTAAACACAGATTATTATCGGAACTACGAATGACATATCTTTGATTTTTTAAGGATTTATTGATCTGCACTCTTTAAAAGTGGTTTTTTAAGACTTAGTTCAGTTTAACTTTCACTTTGTGTAAATATGTATTGCAGAAAAAAATAAAATAAAATTTAAACTTTATTTGAAGTATTACCAGGGAGGGCTGACTACGATAAACACTGATAAATGTTGATATGTTTCAGTAAACGTATTTTTTAAATGGCTTACTCACTTATTCACTAAAATAAGAAGTAGAAAAAAAGGAATTTTTCTTTTTTGAGAGGCTATAATTGCCTCTTCATCTTTTATGTAAATGTTGTTTGATATTTTCTATGAATGGAAAATGAAGAAAAAACCTTTTTGTTGTTCAAGAATATGTTTTTCTTTACACATGAAATATTTTCGTTTTTTTGTTGAAATATTTCATTTTCAAATGAAACAATTACCGTTTTTGTAGGAGTTTTTACGATTCACAGCATGTGTTATTTCTAAATTATCATATTTTTTTGTGCGTTAAAACGAAAAACGAGACTATTGTTTTGTTTTATTTTTCACGAGTTTCTACAATGTTTAGCATTTACTTTATAGTTAATTTATCTTTAATTATCAATTATAGTTTTTTATCGAACAATGATTAAATTTAGTATCAAGGCATGAAAGCTTTTTTCGGAATTGTTTGCATCAAGTTTAACAGTTTCCTATATTTTCTTCAATTTTTATTTAATTGTTTCAATAATCTATTTAATTGCAACGCAATCTAAAATTTGATATTGGCAACAAGAATACTTTGGCACTAACTTATTTTAAAAATTTTAATAATTTCAGTAATTTGAAATTTATATCTATATTTTTAAATATTATATTATAAACGTTTTTCCAAAATCAACGTAGACTGGGAACTATTTATTGTAGGAGCATGAAATTTCGCATGTATTTTTCTTTCAAAATTTGATCGGATTATAAGAACGGATTTTTCAAAATTTGCATTAGCAAGGAGTGGAGTAGGGGAAATATTTTTAAAGTACTGCTCCATATCTTGGGATATACTTAGAGCTTACACAAAATTAAACAATATATTCTTCATCGAAATCAAGAATAGCGTTTTTCATTATTTTACGATTTTCTATTTTGTAAAGTTGTACCACACAGGATCATCAATATTAGACTTTTTATCAATATCTCGAGATCTATATAGAATGCCTTGGCTGTTCAAATTTAAAATTTACAACGCTCAATAAAATTGGGTGGATCCATGTTTCTTAATTTTTCGAGTTTCTACTTTCCTGAGTAGTACGGAAACAGTAATTTGATTTACTTAGCCTTGGTCCTTCAAATCTTAAAACTTATGCTTATTATAAAAATTAAGTGAGCCCGTGTTTATATCAATTATTCCATTTTCAATTTTTTTTGCATTACGGATAGGGGGCTGGAATGGGGGTCTGATTAATGAATGGCAATTGAATGTATTGATTGTTTGAATCATGAGATAATAATAATAATCATTCAAACTGTAGAAAAATGTCACTGCTATGAAAAAATTTGGAAAAACTGTATTTTAATTCGTCTAAACATTTCTTGAAAATTCGTAAGGCATTTTTTTATTTTATATTTCCCCAATGCAACATAATTATCTATTTATTATTCCAAGCTAGTGGAATTGCACTTTTCTTAAAAATGTATATTTCTTAAACAAAGTCCAACATTTCTTCAGAATGGAAGTTATATATCTGGCAATTTGCAATTTTTCGCAAACCCTTATGAAATTTATTTGATAGCTAAGACGCTATAAAGGAACAAATATTGAAATTCTTGTATTTATTGTATTTATTATATGAGTATAGATTCGTTTAATAATGAGGACACATTGCACTAAATTATCGCATAACATGATATTTCTAATGACATTTATTTGTTGGGATAAACTAAGAGAAGCAACTGAAATTAGAATTGATATTCATCTCTCTGTACTATGAATGTCAAAGTTATTTTCACAAAGAAATTCCATTTCAAGTTATCATCATTCATAGTAAATACCATTCCACCCTAAATGAACTACATCATTCACTCTGGGGTGGTGTTGTGGTTTAGTTAGTATATGTATGATATTGACTAAATTAAAAATTATCAATATCTCCCTTAATTAGTAATTATTATGATATAAACTGGCCTGTAAATTAAATTTTCGTGTATTTATACAAACAAATAAATTTCTATTTTCCTACAATTTTTTTGAACATTGTTTTGACGTTCTCATAGTTTAATTCACATAAAAGTTATTATATCCGATTTATTATCTAAAGACTTCACTCAGAAAAACAACGAAATATGTTTTTAAATAAAACGTGTTATATATGCGGCGGTTGATAAATAAATGAGGGTGTATGCGATAATTCAGATGGAAGACCTTCACAGCGATGGCGTACACAATCATGTGCCAACAATATAAGAAAATCATTATATATAAAAATATACCTTCCGTATGTTTGTAGCTACAAAACTCGAAAAGATATCAACGGATCTATTTGAATATTTGTTGAATTTCTACTCAAAACTGTACCTAATACAAGTTTTCATTTATGTATCAATGGCTGCGTCGATCGGATTTTAAAATTCCAAAATAATTTTTCCGTAAAATTAATAATCTGGATACATTTTGAGTCTACAGATACCAAACTATCTTTCGTATATTTTTAACCTCAAAACTCAAAAAGTTGTCGATGGACAACACGATCCGCAGACTTTCCGCAAAAGAGACATGCAACGCCGTCGTAGTATTACAAAATTCGATATGAGTTGACTTGAAACCATGAAGCGATAACTTCACGCGTAAAAAAGAGACAGGTGTAAACGTCGAAACATTGTATATTTATTGCTTAGAGTTAAATAAATAATAAAAAATTTAAATTTTCATTTACGCAAACGGTCAAATTTATAGAAAAAGGGTACAATGATGCTACGCAATAATTTAATTTTGATTAATTTTTATACAAATTTGGTGTAAGTGGACTAAAAGCGAAGGCTTTCAGACCAGCGGCCTTCCTTATTTATTATGCAAGTGTAAGTGAGTAACTTTGCAGAAAGATAATCTAGAAGGAGAATCAAGGATTTAGACCTATAACAAGGCCAAAGGTCTTTCTTATCTTGCGAGCTTAGTAAGATTTTAGGCCTTTTAGCCGAAGGCGTATTTTTTTGTGCATATTGTGCATGATTATGCGTACTTCATCTGTGCAAGATATTAACTTAATAGCTTTCTCGTCAATTTAGGTTTCCGATACTTTTTTTTATTTACTCCTCCAGTAATTAATATCAGAAACACCCATAGCAATTTTTTGTATCTTAATGTTTGCAGATAATTTAAAATTTATCTATCACTCTATACATGGGCGTGATAATTTTGTTAGAGATGTCATCCATTTAAAGTTGAGTTGCAAAGTGGAAAAAAAACCACATACCACTATTTTGTATAAAATTGTGTATAATAATAAACTGGGCGGTTAATAACAATTAAGAGAAATGGTAGTCCATGTAAATTGAAGCCACTGAAAATTATTTGAAATTTTATCATCAGCACCAAGACGTAAAAGTAGTCAGTGATCATATTAATTATACTTGCTATAAATATGACATGGTTGATTATAGGTTGTTTATTTATAAATCTTATTTCTCTGCAAATTTCATCAGTGTTGTACTTATCGTGTCTTACCAGCTTATGAATTATGACTTTTCATAAATTTGAGAAATAAGTTGCAATTATACCACCTTATAAGAATTTTTAAGCATTTGATATTCATCCTGTATTCTATTTTGCATTTCTTTACATTTTAAAAATCAGGATAAAGAATGACACCGTCATTGGTATAATAATAACAAAAATATATACTTTAGTTATTATGTTATAATGACTCACTGAATCGTTATGAATAGATTGAAGAAACTACTAACATAGAGACACACTTACCTACGAGGCAGCTTCAACCATGCTATATATAGTACTCCTACAGAATAGAAAAAAATGGAATCAAAGAATATCCACCTACCTTTTTTTATATAAGAGTTTATTTATACATACAAGTTAAAAATATGAAAAGTAAAAAATGTTATATATATATAACTTCTTATCAACAATAAATATACTTAAAAAGAATAGCATTCGAAAAGAACCAAGGCATTATATGAAATCTGCATTTAACTTTTCGACAAATTTGTAGGCTGGTGGCTAATCTTTTCTATCAAAGTTTAGATGTCCCATAAATGATACGTTTTTCAGAGCTTAAATCTAAAGAATACTGGCTAGAAGATATAAATTGTGGAAGACTTCTTCTTTTGCTAAATTATTTTGTAAATGTGAGTTAACATTATTGTTTGAATGATACGATAAATTTGTCAAGTATAATTATTATGCTGAATTAAAAAATGTTATCATTAATGAAAGCTCGTTTAAGAATGGCGATCTCCTTGAGTGGATACGGTATTTTAGATTATGCTATACATTGTAATTCTTGGCCCTATCAGCATACCCTTTAAATTAGTATGTAGCTTAAATGTACAAAGTCTATTTACATTTTTCTCTTCGAAAATTCTTACAATGACTATAGTAAATGGTATACATAATTATGCTAATATTTGAAGATTATTTAACATTTCATCATGTTTTAAGTATTTTCAATTTCGATTTTCAAAAATTTAATAAAAACTTTTGAGTTTGCCGCCCTAAATTGCATATATGCTTGACTTTTGTATAACATTTGAATGATCCAGATACACATGCAATTATATTAGGCTGTAAAGGAACCATTACGGACTATTAATTTTTTTCGACAGATTTAAATGTTTAAAATTTTTCTTGTTTTCTTCTAGATGAAAAAAGTTTCGGTAATTTTAAAACTAAAAATGTAGCGTTTCAGCGTCAAATTCATAAAAATCGATGTTTCATAAAATATTATTTCTTTATACTTCAATTTTTACGTAATAGCTTTCAAGATAGTATTAAACTTTCTAATAATATAGAATTTTGTAATAATCGCTGTTAATTTTTATTTAGTACACGAATAAATACCTTAAAAAAGAGCATGCATGTACACGTCAGAATTTATACTTCTTTGGCATCATTATAAGACAATTTTTATTTGCATATAAATAAATACAATAAAATAAGGGCTGGAGAAGGATACTCAACACAGCCAATAAAGCTCAGTTATATATATATATATATATATATATATATATATATATATATATATATATATATATATATATATATATATATATATATATATATATTATATATATATATATATATATATATATATATATATATATATATATATATATATTATATATATATATATATATATATATATATATATATATATATATATATATATATATATATATATATTTGCGGACAGCTTCGACCTGTGAATTTTGTGTGACGATGATGCACGCATCTTAAAATTTCACTCTCATCATTTTTTCATGACGCGTGTAAAGCAGTATGTATAACTTTAAAAATATAAATAATACAGCAGAATCAAGAGCAAAAATAGTATCTTTCTTCATCATGGCCTATGAGAGTGCAAAAATAATTACTATTTGTATCAGAATAATATGATTTTTCAATATGTATATACATATATTGAGTTCCTAATAAACTCTCTGTACCATTTGAAGTGTCATTTAAACATTTGTTGTTGTTTGTTTATATTTTGAGAAAAGAACCCTTAATTATTTATTATTTATTATTAATACTGATGTTGAGGTGAACAACAAAAATACAGTAAGTATTGTATATTCATAAGTTACATTTGTCATTTAAAGAAATATATATTATTAATTATATTCCATAGCCAACTTCATCATGTCATTTTTATGGGATCGCGCGCGCGCAATTCACAAATTCACTCTCGCCTAAAAGCGCCAAAAGAAGTATAACTTTAAAAGTTTTTATTTCAAAAGAGAACTTTAAACCGTCATAATAGAAAAAAAATCCATAATGTATCTTCTCTCTAATGGAGAAACTATTAAGTATTATGACAAAAAAAAATGGAACAAAATGTAATTTAAACAAATGAGTATCAAAGAAAAAGTTTTTAAGATATGATTTCCTTTTTCTTAAGGTGATAACCAACCAAACCTAGATTATTATCGTAAAAAAAGTATAACTTATTAAATAGCCTCATAAAAAAAAATGTTACCTAAGAAATTTCTATCATATTTTAGTAAGCTTCATTTAACTCTAAGATGAAAAACTACACTTAACATATAATTTGAAGAATGAATAGAATTTGAAAAAAAGTTTTGTTCATTTTAATATCTATAAAAGCAAAAGATTTATCTTGCCAGTAAAATTTCAAATATATACTACATGCATCCCTCTATTTACATGTATAGCAGGAGTTTTTAAGACCGTGGGCCATATTATAATATTATTGAAAATTTTTTTATATTTTCGACTGAATCATATTAAAGAATAGTTCTAAACTTACTTTATATATTGGGAAAGAACACATCACACATAAAACAAAAAATTTGCAAAATTTAAAATATCAACGACATAACTTTATTTCGATATCAAATTTTTATCGAGTAGTAATTCAAAATTATTCTATCGAAGTACGTGGAAAGGTTTGTACGTCCTAAGAATGACAATCATTTTTTAATAAATGTTTCTGATGACATAAATAATATTTCTACATTATCATCAATTTTGTTATTAATATAAAAGGTGAATAAATTTTTTTGTAAATTTTAGTTTTTACTTTACTTATATTCAAGACAAGTTTAGCTAAAACAGTTGATGACTTATAATTACATACAGATATTTGTAAGCTATAATGCAACAATAACAACAATTGAAGGTACAACTCACAATGTTAGATAATTGTTTAAATACTCGACATATAGGTAGTTAAGTAAATACACCATAACAATCGTGTAATTTTATAATTTTAAATAAACACGTATAAAAGATTCATGTTGGTGGATATTAATATTCGATTTCGTAAAAGTCAAAAAAGATTTGTATTTTTTGGAAATTTACTTTGTAGAACATTTTGATTCAAGAAAATATAATTTACTTTGTTTTTTTTTTTTACCGATTGTTTATTTTTGTAGTGTTGACATATGTTTCTACCTATACGACCATTATCACACTGTTTTGAAAATTAGTCAAAAAATATATATTATTAAATTATTAAAATGTTGTATTATTTATTAAGTTTTATGTCAGAAATTTCGTGTAAAATAGACAATATAAACTGATCGTATAAAATGTACGATATAAAAACAAAATGTTATTAAACGTGGTTTCGTTGTTGTAATATTACAATTTGGTAGGTACAAAACATAGTTTGAAATTTTTGTTACATTATCTTTCACTAAATCTTATACGAAAAATGATATTAGATAAAGAAATAGAAGAAATGTTACACAAAAATATGCAGTTTACATAAAACAATTGCTTCCTAATTATTTTTCAATTAATTGAAATATTAAAATTACATTTATCATTATCAATTTTTTTGTTATTTTTATTGTTGTAGAAAGCTCAACCTGTGTTAAAACGAAATGGCCTTTGGCCGACGATTTCAAAACTTTTTTTTTTTAAATAAATTTTCAGATTATTATAGATTGTAATACAATAATATCCCTACTTTAATAACAGAAAATAGATATATGTCAATTTGAAACATGTTGGCGTAATCGAAAATTTTATGGTTGCGAGAAGAAAACAATTTTTCATTTCAATTCTCAGATTTTCCTAACAAGAAAACATTGTTAGACTAATCATGATATAGCCATATAATAATTTTTAAATGGGTATTTATAAATGATATGATATGCCTGTGAGCACCCGGACTGTTTTTTTATCAGAACTCAAAAACCATATATTTAAATTCATTATTCTTTTAACTACTTGTTTCCCCAAAATCCGCCATAAAAAGTTTTTGTTAACTTTAGTCTATTTATTAAAATACTAAATGATACATTAAATTTGTACTTTTCCAAAGAAAGTGATAAGGCATCATTTTCTCGTCGAATGAGCGGTTTATAATATTAAGATTTATATAAAAGGGCAGTTTATTTAGAACACGAACTCACCAGTAGCTAGCGGTCTGAAAACTATGGTACGATAAAAGATTTTTTATTAAAAAATATATGAATACTTGTAGATTTTTAAATATTTATTTGGAACTTTAAAATTTCTTAAACTATCAAGGCTATACACAAAACTAAACTGTTAAAATGTTTTTGAAGTGAAATCTTTTTTAGTCACATTGGGCATTTTTTGAGATGAGAAAAACCCAGTGTGCTCGCAACAGTGTAAGCGACATCACTTTATAAAACTATCTATATATATAACATATTGGAAGGAATTGACTCCATTACCAGCACTGGTAACGAATATGTTCAACTAATAATGCCAACTTCGGCAAAATTAATATTCTAGTATCATTACCTATATTAATAATTTTATTAATACCCGGCAACTGATGATAGTTATTTGTAATCTGTGAGAGCGTTTTACATGAATACTTTAATTTTGTATAAAGCCCAAAAAAATAATATAAAGAAGCTATAATTAAAAAAAAAATTAAATACACTGGAATAATTTTTATTGTTTTAAATATTTATAACTCTAAAATACTCTATTTTGAATAATAATGGTTGATCCCAATAATAAAATTAACATTAGTTTTCTGTGCAATAATTACCAGCGCTGGCTATTATATTGAAAAATTAATTTTACCTTCGCCGGTGTTTGTTTTTGATATATATGAATTTTACTGATACTTTAGCGAACTTTTCAAAAACCAAAAGAAAATAAAAATAATAAATAGACACCGATAAAATATATGTTTTTATTGAAATATCATTTTGAAAACTCATTCGCAGAGTTTGTTGCAAAAAAAAAACAAAAATACCATAGAAATCAATTCCTAATAAATTTGTAATACAAATAGTTTATGGTGTCATCGATATTTTATCAATTGTTTTCAACACAGAAAAAGAATCTGAACATTTATTTTGATTTATAAATATTCATGTTGATTGCTTTGGTAAAGTTTTTAGGATAATTTTAATTTTATTGAAAATACATTTCCTTTAAGTTTAGTACGTAGTAACATGAAATAATATTTCTCATTGGAAACTAGTAGTCTATTGAAAATGTCTTTAAGGTATATTTGTATTCTACAATTTTCATAATTTATGATGTTAGTTGGGCACCTAAATATAATAAAATCACAAAGAACACGTTTTTTCAGAACATTTCTCGTACTTAGGATGCCAGAAAATAAATTTATAAACTAGTAAGTATGGTGTTTGAAAAAAAACCAAATTTTTTTCTTAAATTTCGAATTTTGTGTTTTGATTATTTTTGATACTTGTATTTATAAAAATATTGAATAATTCATTGTTTTTGGGTTATTTTGAAATAGTTGCAACAGGAACAAGTTCGGTCGGCTGTCAATAGCCAACCCTTCCACAATAGGGATATTTTGTGTCTTGTTCAAATTTTATGTAGATGCCAAACTAACAAATTAAAGCATAAATACTTCAAAACCGCCTGATTTCAAAAATGTCAAAACTCATTTTTTGGGCCTTGCTATCAAAAAACTAACTACCAAATTTCTATTCGCTATCTGTTTTTATTTTTGAGTAATCTTGATTACGGAGAGACAGCCAGGCAATCAAACGCAAATGGAATGATTTCATGAATACATATTCTAAATTTTTATCAATGGCTTCAATATTTTTCAGTGTTACAGAATAAATTCAAAATGACCACGTATATTATGTAAGTAGGGTACAAAAACTTAATACTAAAGATTTTATATACATTTCATTCGCGTATATTTTATATACCCTAAAAACTAAAAATTATATTTTATAATAATAAATCCATCAAAAGTAGAATTCTCAAATTTTTATTTTGAGAATCCTACGTTTCGAATAAAATAAACTGATTTTAAGAGGATAACCTGCGTCGCCTGCAACCGTACGCTCCTAATATGCCTTGGTTAGTATACAAACAACTCTTACGGTAAGGTGGCATGTGACTATCCACGCTATCCTCTGAAAATCACTAAATCTAATTTTGGACTTTTATTGTTTCATAGTTTTTATAACAAATTTCTGCAGTGAGGTTTAACTTCTTTTAAACTAAATATCTCATTAAAGGGCTCCATGTTTTTAGAGTATGGTTAATTATATATACTTTTTATACTAAATATTTTTTAAAATTCAATTTTGTTTGGCGAAACTACATAATTAATTTGGTAAAGTATTATATAGTGTATGCTATTTATATCGATTTTTATAATTGAATCTTATTATGTATTTAAAATTTATCTTTATTCTGCGTGTTTCATTGCTTAATAAATGATAGAAAATGTAGGTAATAAACTCTTTTAATACTTCGAAAAACTCATTATAACTCTATATAATCTCAAATATTTTAGGTTATTACTTTGGTAATTTTTGTATTTATTTATAATACTTTTGCGAACCTTTATGTTGTTGTTGGGAAAAACGTTTAGTTTCTTCTAATTCAACATGGAAACTTTTCCTACATGAGTTATGATTAATAAATATTGAATATGAAAGTGTCCATGATTTAAACTTATAAAGTTCGATAACATTCAATATAAAACTTACGTATTTAGAACATTTATACATATCTCACAGATAAGTAAGAGTAATCTCTTCGAAGGTTCTTTAAGTTCGGTTATATAGCTGATATTTACTCCCATCAATTATACTTTGCAATAAAAATCAATCGTTTACATCATTATGAAAAAAAAAACGAAAGGAAATGAAACTTCTAAACACTTCATATACTGTATATACAACATATATATTTAGTGTTTTTTTAAATTTTTATCTTACTAACTAAAACCAGAGCAATGGTTTCTGCAATGTACGGTAATAATGCGGTAAACAACATTTCGTATTAATTTAACTATGCATACAAACGAAAAATGTCGAATAAAATGTATAGAAATACGTATTTAGAATCAGCACCTTCCTCGTTGTCAAGTTCATCTGTCAGGATATATATATAGACATCGCAAACGAAAAGTAAATAAAAAACTTACGATACCTTATGTGATCCGAGTGATGAAATACCATGAAAACTCTGATTTTTCATTGATTAATATATATAGCACCGTATCATCAACAGACATAAAATTATTTTGGGGAACCATTATAGAGTGTGATCACTGGCATAAAATATGAGAAAAAATCATTGAATTACTTGAAGACAAGATGCAGTGCCCTTAAAAAGGTTAATGATTTTTTCGATAACTAAATAGTGTATAAAAATATTTACGGTAAAACAGAGAAACTTTTAATAACAATTTAAAATTGTTATCTGTCAAATACGTATTTGATTTTATCGAAATTGAACGAAATTTAAAAAGCTTTAATAATAAATAATATATAAAATAAATATGTTGGTAAAACATTTATATGCCTTCATAAAAATCCGTTTTTGATATGTATTGTATGACAATACCATCTTTTATATAACACTAAAATAATATTTTGTAAACAAGGTTGAGTCTTAAGTGCAGGTATACAAATGGAAACATAGCATACTATGATCGCATAGAAGTGGTTGTTGGAAAAACAACAATCACTACTAATCCATATCTTTGATTATTAGTGATTATTGTGAGTATGATTTAAAAATTCAAATGAAAACTGGAAATGCAAACAATATTTGACCAAAACTTGATGGGTAAACTTTTGTATTAATGTTATTATGAGCTCATGCGAATTGCTTCATTTCAGTGAGATGAAGAGATGAAGAGTGAGATGAATCCCAACTTATATTTTTAACAAATTTTTCTTTAATAACACATGATATCTGTTTTACAGTAGAATGGCTAGTCAGAAGTGCTGCCTACTACACCACAGATGCTTGGTAGTGAACCACCGAAAACTTGCGGTACGAGGTAGAGGCTGCCGTTTTCCCGAAACTAAATGATACAGTACCACATTAATACAACAAATATTTGTTACAAGTTAACTTTAAATTCCTTCCTTAAATATACAGGATTCATTTCAATATGATATCTCAAGCCTTCAATTTATCTCTGCCCACAATACATTTAAAAAGAAGATAGAATTTGGTGCATTACACATCTAGTGGAATCTCAGGCATTGCAATTGTTAGCAATCACAGATAGTCCGATAGCCAGGAGATTAAAATTCCTATAAATTAGCTACATTAACTATGTGCCTAATATTACTAAAGGTTGGCAACATTGAAATTGGATATTTTTTATTATAGCTTTCGGCACATGGTAGATGGGAACTGGAAAATTTTAAGCTTTAGTTTTGATATAAACTCGGTTCATGCCTCTTATGAAGCAAGATGAAAAAATTTCAAGGGGTTCCGATATTTTCAGTTTTTTACCTTTTGAATATAATCGAATAAATTTGTCATCTCAAAATTACCTTATTTTTATATTTCATTCGAAAGATAACAATGAACCAACTATTCGCCTCTTAAAATATGAAGACCTTATAAAAATTTTGTAGAATAAAATACAATTTCGTCTAGATATTCTTAAGCCTCCAACACTGAATTAACAGGAAGAAAAACAAGGGAATAAAAACAATAAATAGAATGAATAATTTTGGTAAAATTGATCTGTAAAATCATAAAATTGAAATAAATATTTTAGTAACTTTTCGTTTTTTGCTAGCTTTAAAGTTGCAATGATGTGTGATTTAATAAGCATAAAATGTTTTAAATTTAAGAACTGAGTAATTTAAGTAAGAAATAAACAAAAACAATGAATTTATCAGATACTTCGTACCGGCAAAGTACCTAGTCGATGAAATCAACAATGGTAATTCCATATACGATTGGATTAACATATTCACAATTATCTTTGGTCCGAATTGCTTGTCGAATAATTATTAGTTTGATTAGTTAGTTTCAATGTCTTTCGTCTATTTTATTTTTAAATAATTTTCGAAACACTCTATATCATAACTTAATTGAACGAAAGATTAAATAAACGAGAATCAGTTCTCTATAAAAACGAATTTAATATTTCAGGATAATACTAAAAGTATATATGTATAAATCTATTATTCTTTTTTTGCATGTCGAAAAATTCAATTAATTATCCCGTGGTAACTCTTTTGTCTTCTTATGTATGTGCTGTCAAATTTTTTTCGTATACGTTTAGAGTTGGCATCACGACTACACAATATCTTGTTAAGTTAATTTGATTTAGTTTTCTCTACCAACCATGGAGGTTTTTATCCTAACAACGAAAATTCATTTCACTTACACATTAATAGAAATGAAAATTGTCTTGTTCGTTTCGATGTGTCTTGTCTAAGCAACGGATTACTTTTTTGTCTTTACTTTTTGTTGTTTTTTTCTCCTTTTTTTTTCATTTGGTTTATTTTAATATTGGTCTTATATGATCACAAACAATTTGTAAAAGTTTCTAAGTAAGAAATAATGTCATTCACCCGGATATGTCATGATTAAATTTTTGATTGATTTTTATTATTTCGATATTATTTTTAAAAGATTTGCCTGTCAATATTATGTCATTTCGCCTTATCGCTTGACTAAATATTGGTGAAAGCTTCTTATTACTAATATTTCTGAAAATTAAGATAATCGTGGCGTAAATAAACGAAGTTTGGGAAAAATTCCACAATTTACACGGTCAGGCAGCACTACTAATTTACATTACATAATAAAACTAAGAATTTTGTAATAGTATTGTAATAATTAAGGACCAAGTTAAGTGGATCGAAGTCTTTCGTTTGTATGTACTTAATCTATTTTAAAAAAAGTATATTTTTCGAGACTTTTAATTTTTTAGTTTGTTTGGTAAAAGGAAAACTCAGTCAGGCAGGATTCCTTCCTCGAATACGACTCTATATGTAATTATTTCTAACTTTCCAGAACTGTTTGAAGTAATAGATGTTTTAAGTAATATTTTAGTGTCCATCAAAACCAAGTAAACAATTCAAATGATGTTTCAATACTTTTGATAATGTTATTACTACTACTTCCACCCAATGTTTTCGTTTAACTATTGTAAGTAAGAATCTTACGATAAAACTTTGCTTGTAAATTTCATTGGCTAAATTTCTCCCACAAGGTTTTTTTTATCGGACCAGTGATAGTTTAAATGTGTAAAATATAGATTTAAAACAAATAATATTTACTTATACAACATTAAAAATAAAATACTTTACATAATGTAGATTTTCTACTTCTTTTGAAATAAAGCTGTAGTATAGGATGAAAACAAATCGCATACTATGAGCTCGGACATTAAAAAAGGCACACTAGCACGGTTTGTGGATGAAGGCTACATGGAAAGATTCAATCATCACAAATTATACTCTAAAATCTATCCAAGAATATCTTGAATGAAAAATTACAACGTTATCTAGGTGTTCGAGATTTATAAAATTAAGGTAAAAATATGTTCATGTAATCATTTCAATGGGTTACGAAATAATTACTGCAAAAATTACTTATTTGCTTTGTCAATTACCCATTAATAGGAAAATACGTTGTTATAAGAGCACACATTAAAATAGCTATGCTAGGGGAAGACAAAAACAAAAATTTAAAATACTAGTGGTTTAACCACGTCTCAAATGATTGAAGCTAATCGTAGTCTCTGTACTGAAGAGCCTTAATTAAACATAAACAGAAGAGAGACAAGCTAAACATGAAACATTCAGCTGTATTTTTTCATTCGACTACACATGTTTAACTATAGGAAGTTTTATTAAAGGGGATAATCACTCATTATTTCTATAAATAGTTTAACAACAGTGTGCCTGTTACTAATTATAAACATTTCAACTAAGCCTCAACTAACAAATATACATACGTTTACATAAAGGTTTAAATTAATTTTTTTAACTTTTTGTAACCACTCTATTATGCGTATGATAGGGAAAAGTATACAAAATTGATTGAAGCGCCATAAGTAACATGAATAAACAATAAAACATTTTAATTAACGCTTTTTTGACAATAAAATCATTTTTTCTTACAATATTTTTTATTCAAATTTATTAAGATTTATTTTCTATTTTTAAGTGGGATTTTCTATAAAAGTGTATTTTTTAGTTTTTTAAAACTATTATTTATTAAAATTGAAATTTTAATTTTATTGAAATTCTCTCAAATACAAATTTATTGATTTTGGTTTCCATGGAAACGATGTATGATAGGATTGGTAACATTCTTCAAGTGAGAATAGAACTGGGTTTCAGGAAGAAAAAAACTCGATAATCCTGATTATCCTAATAAGGATAACGGATCAAACTGTTTAAAATATTGAATTGTCATCGGTCCTTAATAAGTATGCCAAATTTCGACTTAATCCGACGTTTTAAACGGGGTCAAAATCATGTTCAAAGATTCCATTACATACTTACTAACATACGTCTGAAGCTAATAAAAGCTTATTTAAATGTTACAAGACAAAAATTTTTAAACTTTTGTTTTGTGTCGGCATAGATGGTGCAATACGCAGTTGAATTAATGATTTAAGAATGTTGTTTGGAAATTTCATCAAAATTTCTAATGAATATTTTTCAGAGAATTATTTTCTTATTTAAAATATTTTATTTAAAAATACATTCAATATATTAATCAATCAGAAACATAAATTTATTCTAGGATATTTCATGTCTAACCGATCTTTATCACATTCATTAAAATGTGCAATTAATTGATGACTTTTATTACTTTTTTTTTGGCATCCAATTGTATTCAGTTTTTATGTATATATAATTTTTTTTTAATGTTATTTCATTTTGAAATTTAGATTTTAATAATATAAAAGTAAATAAATATACAGCCAGGATCACACAAGTAAAGAAGTAAATATACAGAAATAAATATAAAGAACAAAAAATGGGGGAGGAGAGATTAATTAAAAATACAAAACGTAAAATATTTTTCCTTCGTCATCATCATTATCATCGTTGGTACTACCAACTTTTAAGAAATGTAATACGTTATTATTATTGTCAATATTATATTTTGATGTACGTAATCGGGATATCCAGGTAAATACAATGGGGTAAGTAAAAGATAGTGAAAAGTCATATTTTTAACAAAATTTGCCATTTACGTTGTTGCTGTTAATATTTTACAGGTCGCATGTAAAGCTAAAAGAACGATAAACAGTTATAAATTGATAAATTTCAAAATAAACAGAAGTGAAACCATAGAAATCACGTATTATTACCAATAATTTCTACCTGTAAAAATTTTTCGTTACAATTTTCGCCGAAATAATCAAATAACGTAAAAATGCAGATAATATAAAAAAAATAATTTAATTGTAATTTAAATAGAAAAAATTTAAATCTATTTAGCAAGTTCTTACAATGAAAATTTTTGAGTAACATCTCCTCAGAGAATCATTACAACTAGCTAATTCATAGTGATGATGATTACTTTGTAGTCGAAATACGTATTTATAAAATACAAAATATTTTAATCTAGGAAATTGAGGCAAAAAATCGAAATTTTATTCTAATATTTATTATTTGAAGATGATTTTGTATCACTTTTACACGTTTACTTGTTGGCGTAAACCTGGAATAAAATTATTTACAAATATCACCTATCTTTAGCCTAATGATGGGCCAATATTTAATATATGGATGAGATTTTATATAATTTTAAATATCGTCGGACCTGTTTCGTTCATAATGGGGACAAAGTTAATTTTCTATAGATATCAGTTTTCGAACATGTGTGCTCGATACAGCGTACTTTTTATTTTATCAGATGAGATGCTTAATTGAATTACTCTACCTCGCCGGAATGAGGTGCATCAACGTCTACGGCTGTGATTTGCATGCTCTGCATAGAGTGGTAGAGACGTCACAATTACATTCTGGTTTCTGGTATTAGGGTGGGGCTTAACTTGAGACAATCAATCGTAGATACTAGCGCCTGTCCGATGAACTGAAAAAAATTGAAATGAAGCATATTTTTCAACAAAAACTATGATTTTGTATAGTTCATTGTAAAAACCGCAATTTTTAAACCTTTACGTAAAATTCATATGGTGGTTGTTTACAAACACATTCTACATTAAAATAAAAATTGCAGCTATAAAATTTTTGCAAATATTCATCAGCTATCTTAGCACAAAATGGAATACTTGATTGAAGCGAATGAATGGTAGTAAGACACTCCATCTCATACTCAGTTCCAAATTTTTTTCTCACCTGGGAAGTGTATTGTTACTAAAATGGCCTGTTGGAATATGGTTTTTTTCTTATATTATATTTTATTCTGTCAAAATTTCAATATTTCATAAATATTTTTTTCAAAATTTAACAAAATTTAACTTAAAAACCACCTAGATAATGTTTAGACATTACAAAATCATTTGATTTTTCTATTTTATATTTTATATCATAATTTATTTCATAAGAAATAAAAATGTCTATCATCTATTATTAAATGTAATTGTATAATCAACAATAATATATTACTATTATTTTTGGCATAAATGTCAATCAATTTTATTTATTTTTTGACAATATCGCGATCCTAGTCACTAGAGTGTTCGTAGATTGTATGTCTTTCTCTAGTATATATAAATACTTTCTCTAGTATCTACGCTCTGTCGCTTCTACTTAGGCCGCACCCGAAGAGTAGAAATCACACCATCTTGACTGCAGCTGATTGGAGGAATGAAAAAGTAAGATCAACGGACAGACCACAGGAGTCAAGATGATGGTAGATCCTACCCTAGTGGTCACGATTGCGGTGATCTTTTAAAAGAGAGAATATTTTAGCGATAATGGAGAGAATATGCAGGAATCTATTTATTTTCAGCTAATTTTTTATGCTCCGTTACAAAGGACTGCTCCTTTATTGGAATTTAGTACAAAAAGAAGCTGTATTTATTTTAACGATATCGAATACATACAAAATATTTTGCTGAACAGTACTTTTTCAATACTTTTTCTTGCAATCATTTAGCAAATAAATAAAAAAGCCTATAAACTTTTAAATACGCTTGGGTGAATATGTATTAATAATAAAAACATTTAAATTACCACAAAATTTTAACGAGACACACAAAATAAAATTATTTCTGATAAATGAAACATAAATTCGTTGAATATAAATATTATTCCCATACTGCTTTTTTGCTTTTGGTGTTCCTTATAGACTATTCTACAGAAAAACATGGTTCTTTTGCAAGTATAAATAAGAAAAATTCCTTGTTATTTACAGTAGACTGAAAATATTACTACCTCTTAAGATTTTAAAAAGAGACGTCGTACTGTCGTCGCTTACACTTCAATGATGGTCGAGTCTTGCGTTTTTTCTTGACTTTCTTCTTTTTATAAGCTCGTTTATTACCATAAAATGGTATATGCTTTTGAAAGAAATATGTAAAAAATCAGTATTGTTGAACTTTTCTTTCAAGGCCCACACGAAATTTACATGAAGGCGAAATATCATTTTGGTACTATATGACGTATTGTCGCAATGACTTATGTTTTGGCAGATTGTTACCTGGTAAATGATTGATTTCACCAGTACGTTGTAAAACAGTTTTATTGCTCGGAGTTGGCAAAATAAATTCAAATTATTAATTCTACTGATAATATTATTAATGTTAATAAAATTTGCAGCGACCATTTGGCATTCGGTTATGCGGTGGAAGAGTGGGTTCCTGTAAAATAATTACCAGTTACTAACCGAACCAACTGGGAGACAAAAATTTTAAACCGGTAAAAATTTTGTAAGTGTGATTTTTTGATTGAATAATGTTCTTTGTACGTATCTCATAGAGGAAAACATGTTTTGACAAAATTCGGCCTGCCGCTATTTTTATTATCTCTGATTATTTCTCTCCGACTTAAAAAAAAATTAATTGCTAATATTAAAACAACAAAAACAACAAAAAAAAAATTTCAACAAAATCACTTTTAATGAAATATTTATTTTCAAAACAACCTCAAAAAATTAAAAAGTTTATACCATTCTGAAAATTTAGTTGTTTATTAAATTGTTTAGGTAGGAAGAAATAAGAGCTGTAATTGAACTCAAAATATAAAATTTTTTTCAAATATTTTCAATTTTTGCTTTTAAGATCGAATATAAATAACCATAATAATAAATGAAAACTAAAGAGTGGCCGCCATGTTGAAAAAAACGAAGACCAAACAGAATGATCCAGGCTGTATTTTGTCAAAATACGCTTTATACTTTGAGGAAGGAATAATGAACAATATTCAATCCAAAAATTACGGTAACAAAGTTAATCTTTTGTATGTGTTTTTTCTCGTTGTTGTTTGGGCTATACCTAGTTGAAATTACATGTTTATTATACATAATCCACAGTGTTCATATAAATACAAAGTCATAATAGTGGATGCACTATAATAAAGTTGCACTAATTAATTTTTTAATAAAACTTATTAACTATTTTTTAGTATCTCTTACCTGATCGTAATACGATTGGGCGATGCCATTAACAATGTAAATTCGAAACTATAAATATTTTATTATTTTTAACCCCCCGTCATTTAAAATACCTAATTGTTTAAACCAATTTTGAAAATACTAACAGGCCCCTAAAAGATGAGGTTTTTCTAATGAAATCTACTAATTTTTTCGTATTGTACTTGAATAAATGATTTTCGCCATTAAAACATAAATATTAATTAGATTAAAAGTTCTATGGAAAACATCTCTATATACACATTTAACAAAAACTCTCTGTTCGCATTCATTCAAATTATATAATAACGATAAAAATTTTGAAGAAAAAAATTACTCTCAACGGTATTATTAAACTCATCGTATGATGTTATGTTAAACTCATACACTTAATGTCATCCATCATACCTCTACTGTTTACACTGTACTGAAATGAAAAAAAATACAGAGAGGGCAGTATTTTATAGTTAAAAAGAGCTAGAAGACATGTTTGAGTAGGTATTTGAGCTAGGAAGGGAATTTTTAAAATTGAATTGGTGAGTTAGTGAGTTGGTAAGAAAAGTCGTAATTTACTAAAATTTTATGTAGTTTGAATAAATCCTTACATAAAAATAAAATTCAAATTATGTACTCAGATTATATAATTTAATGTATGGATTATTTTCAGGAACAATCTTATTGCTGCTTTTGATAAAAAACTCTTGATTGGAAGTTTTAAATTCGTTAATTATGTATTTCAAACTCACTGCGTTATGATATTTCGATGTTGAAAAGTCGTAATATGAATATTTTCTCTGTGGTGATCATATGTTATTTATCAATTAATTAGATTCATTTGTGTATATTTTTTATTAAAATGAAAATATTTACTAATAAAAAAGACAAATATGAATTGATATTAAGCACATTCGCAAAATTTTTCTCTCCAAATATTTTTATAATATCGTATAAGTCAATCAATATATAAATATATTGTTAATACAATAAAGCTTCTTTCCGTCGACAAGTTTAGTAAATTTTTTAATAATTTTAATAAAATTAGAAAATTCATTATTTTATATATATTTAAAATTTAGAATGTTTGTTTTAAAATTAATGACTCATAATATTTACACCATACTTAATATTAATTTAATCAACGAGATAATGCACATTTTATTCAAACGTTACATTTTTGGCGGTATTCATTTGCGCATAACTCAGTAGTTCAATAATTTTTAAAAATTCACATCCAGTATGAAAATTTGTGTTAATCATGTTATAAAACAATAATCGAACATATATTTGACGGGTATTTATCCTTTTTTACTCAGCTTTTATTTTTACTAATTTTACTATAAAATATTGCCAACCATTAGGCTAATTATAAAATTTATAATAACCAAATCTCAATTTGTTTCATTTCGTTTGGATATTGTGAATTTAAATTTTGAAATCGTTGATCCTTTAAAAATAAAATTTAATTTTTAAATGCTACTATTTTTAAGCGAAAATAATTACATATAAAGGTATTTATTTACCTCCACTTCGTGATTGCCGACAGAATTGAAAACTTCAACAATCACGTGTGTTTTACAAAAATTGCAATATATTGCTTAAAATTATTCATTATCATTATATTGTTATATTTGTTTCATTGAATTAGTAGTTGATAAGAAACAATCTATAATTGTAAATAATTATTGGATACATATAAAAAAATTTGAATTTAGTAGGATTAGTAATATTTGAACCAAGGTCCATTGAATTTAGAAGCAACTATGCTAGTAATAGGACTCTATATGTATATGTGGTCTATAATATGTGGATATTTATATTATATATAAACTGATGCCATAACAGTGTCTTCAGTTCAATGGTTTTTTCCCTTCTAAAAAAATGCCCAAAGATTCTTAAAATGTTTGTTTCGTTGAACAGTTGTAAATGATAAGAAATAATGTACCATTTATTAAGTAGTGAATTCCACAGTCTAGAGTGATCAACTAAAAATGATAGAAAATATTTATTTTTCAAAAATGATGAAGAATATGAATTCATATTAATTTTTGCATCTTCGTACAATTATTTTAAGCTTTAGTCATAATTGGTTTATTGAAAAAAAAAGTTATCCATGTTTGAATGAATTTTAAAACTTTATAATAAACAATATTGATCGATCGAGTCGAGTAGGCGGAAAACCTAAAAATTTATTTTTTAAATTAATTATAATCTTAATTATGATACTTTCGAAACACAGATATTATTAGTGCATGACGTAAAAATGTTTAAAAACTTAAAAATTTATTTTTTTTCAAATTAATTATGATCTTAATTATGATACTTTCGAAACACAAATATTATTAATGTATGACGTAAAAAAGTTTTTTCAAAGAACTAAAGGTGTATGCTCCTAACTGGCTCAAATCAAAATGAATCTTTTGATTGCATTTAAGAGATAAAGACAATGTATAGGTGAATTCCAACTCATTAATGATCAAATTTACCTTACTAGTTCATATACAAAATTTTAATATTAAATATATTCTTCTTTATCGAGTTATTTTATCCCTTTTTCAAAATTTTGTTATAACTGATGTACACAAAGTTTTTATTTGTTTTTTGTTATTTTAATTAAAGATATTTTAGAAAATAGTTTACCGTGGACCAGATTTTTTTGGGCAGTATTTTTTTTCCTTGCATTTTTAGATCTATTTTAACCGTCATGGATCAAATTATTAAATCATTTATATATTTTTTCAATATAACGATCAGGCAATATAATAAACAGTTATTTTATGCCCTGACCGTTATATTCTAGTTTGTTTTTAATATATTTCTTGTTCTGAAAATCATCAACAGTCGAAATATATATAAACAATAAATTTTTTTGATTGAAGAAAGAGGCTTTTACAATAAAAAAATGTATCTATTCAAATCAACAATTTAATTGTACAAAAAATGGTAGTAAACTTTCCGTGTTATATTTGTATGCACCACGCATGAGACATGAATGGAGCTAGTGAATCGAGGGCAGCGAATTTATTTTAAAACATACTGAAATTACGTTTTTTTTTTTTTTTTTGCTTAGGAAATATCACGTAAAGCGTACAAAAAATAACACTGGCCCGTTGAGATATGGCGTTGATAATATTGTATGCATGTATGGCATTTCAATACTACTTTTTTTTTTTAAGTTAAATTTATTTAAGTTGCAGACATGTAGAATTTCACACCTTATAACGAATGTAAGAAGTATTTATTTTCCGAAGTTACTACGGTATATTATTTCATCAATCAAATTTTATAATCGGTTAATGTCTACAAATATAGTTATTGCTTCATTTTGAAAATATTATACTATTAGCTAACAAATTTTATTATTATTTTTTATGTATATATTTAAAAAAACAAGTATACTTATACTATAGTATAGCTTTATGAAAATATTTCTACTACTAAAGTTTATCAAATTCACACAGTATATGAAAATACATTTTTAATGTGCCCATTAAAATTTTAAATGAAAAATAATCATGTCAGAGTTTTTCATTTTCATGATATATTATTATACATGTTATTTTGTAAAATATTATAAATAATAAAAAGCATATTTCTATCTTAAATTATTATTTAAATAATTAATTTTGTATGGTTGTGGCATAAGATAAACAAATATATTTATAATTATTTTATTTAAAATAAAATTTATTATTTTCTCTTTCAATTATTATACTATTATCAAAATATAATTTTATGGGTCATTATGTGTATAAAATTATAATTTTTAATTTTAGTGATATACTTTAAATTTCAAATAAATTAATAATGATTCATATTATTTTTTTTTATTTAGACCTTATAAAGATTTTACAAAAGAAATAAAATCGAAACATTGGATTTTAAATAGAGTGACATAATAATAAAAACAAATTATGAAAATTAAAAAAAAAAATTTAATAGACCACGATTTAAAAAGTTAATTTTGATATTCAGAAAATTACAGTAAATTTCGGAATACTAAAATGACTAGAAAAAGAGTAATGAAATCTCCAAAAATACTTTTTTTATATTTATTCAGTATTTTTTGGTTATCTAATAAAATGACAAAAGTTAGGAAACCAGAAAAACCTTATTATATTCCCCGTTTTAGTAAAAATCTCGAAAAATATCACTTTTTAATTATAATCTCCTCTTTTGACAAATACTTCTAAAAATTTCAACTTTTTTATGCGAGCTGATAAGATGTGATTTAAATTATTGTGTTATTATAGCCCTTTTGGGCGGTAGAACTCACTAACTTCATCACACTGTTTGTGAGAAGAACAAGAATTTTTGACAATTTGTATTTACGAAGTTTCTGATAGCCCAATGTGATTAATCGTAAATTTCCCTAATATATTAAAAATGTCTTTCATATTTCATAAAGTCGACACATTTGTATGAAAGATACTACTGTACATAGACCAGATTCACTAGTGGAAGCAATGTTGTCATCAGAGGCTACCTGGAACGCTACTAACACGTTTGCAACAGAAGTCCTCACAGACTTGCGTTCCATCGAAAGAGGAAGACCAAATCACAGAAGATAGAAGAAAGGAAGATAAAACCTTAGCCACCAGAAGGAAGAGCAATAACTAGATTCTCCCCTCACGAAGTAATGCCTCACGGCGATTTCCGTGGGGGATTAGAGGATAGAAGAAAAGGAGTTTAAGGTTTTGTGAGTATGAGCGCTAGTGTTTGAGTTTTAGATGACGCTGCGTCTAGTCTTCACATATCCAGGCGATATCCCTGGAATCCGTAAAAAGGATTCCCCTCTCTTAAAAAAAAACATACATGCATACATATATACAGATAAAAGGAATGTAAAATCACCAGTTCACCATATATGTTACCTCAAGTCTACTACAGTTTTCAATAATGGTAATCACTTCATAGAACAAAATCAGTGCATTAATTGTTTTATTTCTAGAAAGTTATTTGTCTAAATATATGATTTTCAAGAAATCGGTTACAATAAAAATTGAAAAATTTGGAGTTAATACGTTTCGGCCTTAGAAACACTAGCAAACTTCAATCAAAATAATATTGGTTGTTTCAGGTAAGAAATGTATTAAGTTTTACAACGATATAATTAGATTTGTAGAAGCTCTTATCAAACGAAAACGACAAGTTCCTTAAAAAAATAACGTTATAATATAAAAAGAAATTGAGACGTAAAAACCTGCTCCGATAGTTTGACCAGTTAGTTTCTGATCATACTCTATATTAGAAAGTAAATTATATTATTGAGATCAATTTTCATGGAATCATATATAAATAAACAAACACACAATGGCATTTGAATTTGAACATCGAAAGATCATTATATAATTATTATTCTACTCAAATTTATTATTTATAATGAAGATTGATATTGTATTTTACTATATTATCAAATAATAAATTAATGTATCGTATATTTTGCAAGAAAAGTTTCTAGATAAGATATAATTCACTAATACCGATTGATATAAACTGTACAGAAAGTATTCGAGAGCGGTTAAACAAGGAAATTAAACTTGTTTGGCCATAGTATTTGACCAAATAGATATGATTTGAAATCTAAATAAATGAGTTTAAAAACATAGAAATCAGATCACTTTTAATAATTACAATACGAAATATAAAAACTAATTTGCTGAAAATATACAATTACAATGATACTCCTTACACGACCAACAAATTTATTTTGCTAAGAAGAATCAAGTATCCATAATCTTGAAATTTTCGATGAAGTATACCAAAATTTGATTCAGGTGTACAATATTTGCTACCTCGACAAACATTTACTGTTTTAATAATTAATTATATGTGATTATTATAATTTATTTTATGCTCTTATGCTCTTAAAAATTAGAAACAAGAAAATATTTTTCTGAAATTAGTTAAATTGATTGATGATAGCCGTCATCGCAAGTTAGCTTTCCGTTAGAGTTGTTTGTACTTAACACATTAGTTATGTAACGTGGTATGCGACAACGACTATCGTCTGAATATCAAATCATTAATTTCAGACCAAAATATTTTATTGTTTTATATTTTTAAGAGCACATTACCAGAATAGAGTTTTTTAAGTTCTTTTAAACTAATTATTTTGTTTAAAATATTTTTGTAATAGTCTAACTGAGTTTTATCATTTGATATTCAACATGACACATTTCTATTACAACATTTTTGAGACGCCCCCTTTTTTCTTTGAAACATTTGGATTATTGATTTTATTTTTATAATATATAGCCGATATTACTTAGGCTATAATAACGAAGTAGTTGACATTACACTCATCAGAATCGGTTTCGTAGTTTAATACCTACGGTGAAACATAGGGTATAGACTAGAGTAGAAGGCTTAAAAAATGATAAAAAGTGGAAGGAAATTATAGTAGGATGAAACCCATTGGAAACGCAAGAAAATATGATAATAATGAAAGGTAAAATGAATTACGGGTGATCTGGGTTTAAACACTCACCCCTCCCCCTACTTCCCGAACTCAGTATCAGATCGCCCGTAATTTATTTTTCTTTTCCTTTTTATCATATTATCTTCCGTTTCCAATTGGTTTCATTCTACTATAATTTTTTTTGTTTTCAAAAATTATCAACCCTGGTATAATAATGAAAAGAAGCATCCCGAGTTCGAACGCTTAATCACTTAGTAACGCCGCTGTGATTATGAAAAACCTCGCTTATATATATGCGGTAAAATTGATGAAATTTTTTTTCAACAAACCGTTGTCCCTGTATCATGGATTTCGAAACACTTTTGTTTTGTAATTTGGTTCTTTCAGTTTTATGTACGTGGCTTATAAAACTTGGAAGGAGAAAAATGTCATATTTACCTGGTAAGTTTGTAGCCCGTCATTTATTTTGCTTGCTTTGTCATTCAATCTTATTCACTCATTTTGGCCAGTTTCGTAGAGAACATTGCACAAAAATAATCATAGTGAAAGCACACTAGAGTTTCTGAACTTGTTTTAGGTTTTAAACTTTTTTGAACTTGTAGGGCAAAAATACAACTATCTACTAAGTTATAGTTTTTAGCAAAAATGTTGTTACACAGTATTATTTTTTCTCTTTTTTTTTTTAGTAAAAATGATTTTTAAAGATTTTTTTAATATAAAATTTGTCATAAGAAGCGTAGGTATAACACATTCTAAAATTGCCTATAAAAAGTCTATTTCGATGTCATTAACTGAAAACAATATTGTTTTTCGCACCTGTGTACTATATCAAAAGCTGTTGTGTTCATCACAACGATCAGCTTTATTTTATCAAAATGATATTTTCTCTTCGAATATATTTCGCACACGTATTATACTTGCATTATTATTGAATGGAATCGAAAACCAAGATCTCTAGATAAGCTAAAGCAGTAGAATGATATATCTAGGTTTATATCAGTTTAGATTGGCAAAATCAATTCTAAACACGATACCACAATTCATCAAGTTTGTATGTAGTACCTATATGTATATAGACCAACCTCGAATATTCGATTTATTTAATGTTTTATAGATAAATAATGAAGTCATGTTTTTCTATAAAAACTATATGTAGGAAGTTGATAAAATATTGAAATCATAATTCACTTCTTTGAGAATACGACGAACTAAAATTATAGATATCACTGCTACCTGCCAAGGGGGAAACAAAAAAGACCTACAAGATAAATTAGCAATTTAATCATCTCATATTTTTATTTCCGGATATATTTTTGAAATTTAAATGTTTTTCACGTCAATTGTATACTGTTTACAACAACTCATAATGTATATTTTATTAACATGATTGTGGGTCAGTTTTTGAATGTTTTGATTTAGACTCGAGCGCCAATAATTGGTCCACAATGAATGCGAATGACAAAAATAATACCATGCAATAGAAATGTATATTTATAATATATTAAAATGTATATTATATATTATAATATTTTTTTGAATAATAGATCAGCATGAAATTGAGCAATTGAGCCAAAAGAGCACCCAAACTATCCATCATTGCATTTAAACATTTTGCTTAAGTTTCTAAAGGATTAAATTTAATTTTATTTCTCAATGCGGTAACGTTGGAATTCTTTGTACTGATATTGATAAATGATATTGATTAATGATTTTTGTTTATACCAATCGTTGTGAAGTAACAGCAAGTAATAGTTCAATGCGCTTACAAGGCTTAGAAAAAAGTGTGCGAAAATTGAATGACTGGAGTTTGGAATAAAACACTTAAATGGTGATAACTCAGAAATTAACATTGTGAACCATCGAGATGTACTCGCTTGATTATCTTAATAAAATCAAAAAAATATTTTATATTTGTGTTTTACAAAAATATAATCCTCAGTTATATTCTTTCATTATCTTGGAACCTTCACTTCTTACAACAGCTAAGTCTAACGGTAACTAATATATTTATATATCACTTATTATCCTATTGAATTTTCAACTAAACTTTGCAAACATAATCGCATGATTATTGTATAAGTGATATATCAATATTATAAAATAATATAATATATAAATGTCTATTTTGTCAAACATGCATTGTACAATGTCGGTCCTTCTGCTGTATTTTTGAAACTACAAATTTTCTGATATTTGATATGGTCATTATTTTATCAAAGGTAAGTAACAGATATCTAGACTCTTTAATTATTATAATATACAAGAATAGAAGCTATATAGGATCTGATAAATAATTTCATATTGTACCTATAATTTTTAAATTCCATAATAGGATGAATTTCCGCTTAATCTCGTAAGTATTTATGATATCCATCATTATTTATATTTGTAAGGTAGTACGTTTACAAATTATATTTAGATGTTGGGGAAAGATGTTTAAGAATGGTGTATTAAATAGAAATCATCTTTTGATATGCTGAATTCTGCATTTTGAAAGAAATTTTAAAGTGAATTAAATTGTATATAAATGTTACGAGAGAATGTGAAATTATGTCCGCTGTAAATAACTATTAAGGATACAAACATGATCATAATACTATCGTTTTCAATGTACAAACAGTTATTTTTAATAGGAAATCGAGGGAGAAACTAGAAGCAGAAGTGTATATATCAGAAAATAGCAAATACAAAATAAATATGTGCTGTATATCTTGAAATAAAAATTTGTTCCATTTTTTCTTCAACGGGATTCATTCAATAATATTATATTAGTAATAACAGAAAACCACATGATGACATACCGGGAGGTGGTTGGTTTGCTCTTGAAACTATACACTTATGTTTTAAGTACTTAAACACACTTCACAATAAAATGGTGTAATTAATATTAGAAATAATAGAGATGGGTGAGAAAGGTGGAAGAGAAGTTTACAGTTGAATGTGTTGAGTTTAAACTCGATCGTGTATGGAAAGTTGTTGATTATTCAAATTTTCATTGAGTTTCAATATTAATTGAAAATTTACCGTACAATATATCGTCCCACTTAAGTTAAAATCTGCTTCGATATTTCGAAATCCATTATCAAGTTTTAATAATTTATTTAATAAAAATCTAGTATGAAAAGCCATACAAAACATCTATATACAGAGGAGACTATGTGGTCGTTTCACATCAGATTTACTTAAAAGCCTTTAATTGAGTGATATAATAGTTTACCAAGTGTGCAAATGATTTTCCTCATTGATCGCATTCATGCACTGATCTCAATATACCATAGTGGTTAGTTCATTGATGAAATATAAAGAAGCAATATCCTTATTTTACTTCTGAGTTTGGATGTATTATTATCTCGATTAAAAAAAAAAAAAATTATTTTACATTTCAACTCCGCCGGTCTGTGAAACTCATTCAGACGAACACGCATAATTTCACAAATAATGAACGAAAATTTATAAATTTGTGATAAACAATATTGAAGATGTTCAAGATTATCCCATTTTAGAAACATCTTATCTATCCATATCATTCGGTGTTTATAGCGCTCTTAACTGGCATCATTTTTCACTTCAATATCTGTATCTCGTGAAACGTTTTTCTGATTTTGATGAATATTTTATATATACACGGTTAATATAGGTTTACATTAGTAGTTTTAATTGTATCAAAATCGATAATTCTAGAACTTTTTTATTAAATAATAATTGAAAAGAATATACATTGCAAAAATAGTCATCTTGCTGTCACAGAGAATTTATTGTTTTATTAGTAAATTCATTTTTTTACCCCAAAATATCCAAATTGTCATGTCAATCGATAAAGCTGTTTCACTAATATTACTATTTACTATTTAAGTAAATGTAATCTTATAAGGGTATTTTCACATAAATGCAGATATATTGTGAATCATTCGTCTGATTTGGATGAAATTTTTTATGTAGATGCATCTAGTTTAACATCAATGATTATTGTGTCTTCCTATGTTTTAAGCCGTTCAAAAGAAAAAAAACTTTTGATTTTTTCGTTAACTGTTTATATTCGATACAATTCTAGCTAAAATATAGATAATAAAACTAATAATACTTTTTCTAATTATGTGTGTAATCATAACTGTATGGATTAACTACTCAGTGTATTTTATTATCTTTTAAATTTTATAATATTTTTAATCAAATTTGTTTCATCTGAATTCCTTGAACACTAAGATCGCTTAATTTACCGCATTTGACATTGTAATATTCACAACGTTATATTATTACAGACCATCAAATGATAGTGTGCCTTAGGCAAAAACAATTCTGAAAGGATATCATCCTACAAAAAACCATCTATTGACAATTTTTAATGTGTTTCTAAGAACATAGAAAAACAATGCGAAAACTAACTTGCCATAATGAAGATATTGAAGAATACTTGTCGTATCATTGTCGTCAACTATACACAAGTGTATATGCTGGATAATTTCATACAGAATCGAAGTACATTTACAGAATGATTCAGTATTAATATCCCAAATTTGAATAGCGAATTATTTTGAATATAATCAATTTTGATTATAACTAGTACTACACATAATGTGATCTTGAGTAACTAGTTTAAAATGGATTTTAGATATTGTTAAAGCAAAAAATTAATAATTTTTAATTTATTTTTTAATTGATGGCTATCAATTTGAAAAAACAATACGATGATATATTGCATTTTCCCTAAACCATTCAAGCGAGCACCTGCGAAGATAAGCTCAATTAATTCCAAATTTTCGAAAAACGTTTCAAATTCAAGTAAATTTCTTATAAATATGATTTAAAAAGTTTAATTTCTTTGTTATCTTACTGCTTATTCTTAATTTATGTAAAACTTTTTTCGGCATTACCCATTTAAACTTGACTATGCTCACGAAAGTATTTTGAGAGAAGAACGAGCGTTATCACTTCACTAATGTGCAACCTCACTACTGATAGATTTTTAAGGATTGTGTTTTATCGAAATATGAGTTGTTTCTTAAAATTTAACTTACATACTAGTCAGAGATTTGCTTAAGATCGGAATAAATATCGGTTATTTCTAGAATCAAGTATTTTTTGTAGTTAAAAATTATATCAGACCAGTTTCAATGACACTAGACCTACGCGTTTCTAAGTAAGTAGAACTACAAACATATAGAGTATTAATTAGCGACGATTGTATTTTGGTGGCTGAAACGAAAAGAGGATAATTCAGTATATTGATCAATTTTATTTCAGTAAATTAATTAATAAATAACTGTTTAATTTTCGTGTATAATTAAACCAAATTCTATAAAACCAGTATGCCGTTCTCGCGTCTCTTCGTCATATGTCATAGTTTTAGGTTTCCTACATTAATCCAAAGAAATTTCTTTAATGAAAAATTCAGTGTGCATAATAATTTTGTTCCATTTTGTGATAGCATCAAGCAGAAATCAATATATAACGATTCTATGTGACAATTATATTAGCATATACATTTTCTAATAATTTTCAAATTGAAAGGAACTCTTAAATTGAAATGATAAATCTGTGGGGATCAAAGACAGCTGCTTGCCGAGTGAAGTAGCAAGTATATCAAGATAAATAAATAGAACCAAAGAAATTAAAAAATAAAATGAATTTCGTATATCATCCATCTTTAAAAATACACTTAAAATTTTTCAAGTTTCCCTAGCCATATTCGAATTTTTCTGTAAAGAAATCTTTTCAAGTCTATAACGAATAATTAAAAAAAAAAAAAGAAAAAACATAAAAATAGTCAAATTGATTCAACCGTTCTACAGCTAGTTCCATATTTGAAACCATCCGTTATTTTATTATTGTTAAAAAATATTATTTTTTACAAAAATTTTATAGTTACACTTTATAATATGTATTATATAGATTTTGAGGATATTTTTGCCACTTTACCCTATGGGGAGAGAGGTATAAAATAGAAGTCAAATTTATATGTTTCAAATCGTTTTACATCGGTTGGGAAAAACTGAATCCAGGAGCTAACATACAAAAAGGAGCTTTTTTTAAACATTTTTCGAATGCATATCAATCGAATGAATATATCACATTGAATGCAATAAACATCCTTTTGTAGCCCTTTTGTAGAAAAAGTCAATATTTTTGACAATTTACCCTATAAGGCAGATCAGATTATTTTAAGAATCAATTTCCCGTATTATCAAACTATTTCTTACCGAATACAAAAAGATATGTATTCCTAGCATTAATAAATGTCCTCCCGTACTTTTCAGGAAAATGGAAAAACGAAAAATTAAAAAACATGGGTCTACTTAATTTGATGAGGGTTATTATAGTTTTAAATTTAAGGGTCCTTGGCTATGAAGATTTAGAGATATTAAAGAAAAATATGATATTGTGTGAAAAACCTTCCCGTCCCATGTTACACTGGAAAACTAAGAACCGTAAAATTTAGAAAATTGTTAGTCTTGATTTTCAAGCAAAATATATTATGTATTTTAGTTTTGAAGTTTTAATAACATAATTATTTATGTAGCTATCTATTGGATTTCGATTTTGACAATTCCATGTAAGCCTTCGAAGAAAACATCAGCTACAGAGTACAGGTTATGCATATTATTAATTCTTAGTCACACTGTATCACTATACAGAATTCAGTGACTGAATGACTAGACAGCAACGTCACTAACAAAAGACGTGAAAATATGTTGAATATTTAATAAAAATGATGATGAGGATGTAAATTCTACTGCAGCATTCATATCAATTTCCTTTCTTCATTTTCCTTGCTTGTTTTTACCACCTACTTTTTGACTTGGTGATGGTAAATACGATGCCGCTTACTGTTTTTTTCTTCACACACGTTGCCGCTTTCAGACTTACCGCCTTGATATACCCTCTTATAGATCACCCAATGTGTATTTCATAAGTGTTATATATATATATATATATATAGATATAGATATATATATATATATATATATATATATATATATATGAGATATATATATATATATATATATATATATATATATGAACATTTTTTTTTATAGGAGAAAGTGAATTTCATAAATTGTTTTTAAGGAATGCCTTGTTTATTTTAACATTGTGTCCGTAGGTGAAAAGTGTGAAAATAGCTGAAATTGAAATAACTATTATATTTTACACTTTAATTAATCCATTTCCGTCGGTCTGTCGTTAGAGTTATCAAGATAAAAAAAGAAAACTTAAAAAAGAAAAAAGATAGCAAGTTAAAATTTTGGTGGCGTATTGTAGACCTTGAAATTTCGTGAATGAGTAAAATCGGTACATTGTATCCAATTTATACATTGCTTCACAATGACCATAAGGTACAAAAAAAAATTTTTTTTTAATTTTATTTAAAACATTTTTATTCAAACAAAATATAGTAAAATGATTAAGTTGGACAATTTCAACTCAAATATAGCAAATAAATACATGCTAATAATATATTTTATTATGTTTTTGTATTGTATGGACTACATATTAAGAGTATTTTATGAACTTTAATGATTAAAAATAGTTCAAGCAATGATGGGCAATAGGTACGGTTTATAAACAATTAAACTGTTAGTTGTTATCTTCACTTTTTACCTATTTACTTAAGGAAACTATGTAGACGGCGATTTATTCACAAGTGAAGATAATAGGTAATAGTGTTAATTGTTTTAATATTGGATATGTGGTTGAGTATCAATGTTTGAACTATTTTAATCAACGCCATTCGTAAAATACTCCGAATTTGAAGTTCATATAATTATAAATACAAGTATAACATGTAGTATAATTGTATATGTATTTATTAGCTAAATTTGTACTGAAGTTGTGCCGAATTTAAATAGTTTGCGAAAGAAAGTTTTGGCTTTAAATTTTTAATTCCTCTTATCGTTGAAACGTAGGGTCATTATATAGAATTTTTGGGACCCTTAGACCGATATTCTCACTAACTTCGACTCAATTTTTATGTCTAGAATCCGCCACGAATATTCCAGCACGCTATTTTCTTTATTACTTATCAAGCTAGACCAATGGACAGATAGAAGAACGATCATACAGGAATGGGCTAATTAGGCCTACCAACAAACTTTAAACTAAAAAAAATATACTCACATATTCTAGATATATATTATGTCGAGTATAAAAAGACAATATTTATCAAATTCATTTTTTAAAATTTATTGATTATTTAATAGATTTTCTAAGTAATGAAGTAAGATTATTAACTACATAAAGAGTAACTTGTAAAAATTATACAACTATTTTAGTATTATATTATTAAGAATGAAAATTCTTCGTTCGAATAAATGGTTTATACAAAAATATGTTTTCAGCTCTTCCTTATTGTTACCAATATGTGGCACAAAATACAATTGGTCTCAAAGAATAGTGAAGTATGCAGAACGCTAAAAATAATTTGTAAAAATAGAAATAATTATTAATAACTATAAAACCGATTTAAAGTGTAAATGGACAAAACACGTTCTTATAGCTAAACTTTCAAACATCATTGTTCAGAACGCAACAAATCTGCCAATATTATATTTTTCGTACAGGCTATTTTGAAAAACATTTATGTTATAATATATTTTTACGAAATACATTTATGCAAAATACATTTTTAAAATTCTTAGTAATTGTTAACAACTATGTGTGTGTTTTGTTGTTTATTTAGAAGACCATAATATAAGCGGAGAACCAGCAATATGGTTGACTGATCATTTTATTTATGGTTAATATACAATTAAGTACATCTTAAAATATTTTCAAGTCTAATACATAAATTGCATCTTATTTTTTTATTTTATATACATTATGGCTGGCTGACCAGCTCCGTTCTCACATTTAACTGACTGGCTGTATAACTGTTATACGCAATATACAATCCGTATTACAATTTTTTGCATTAGAAAATTCATTTAAATACCAGGGCAACCATATCCGTTTTGATAGCATTTATATGACACCTGTTCAGCTTTAGTAAAACCAAAGCAATTTATTCGGTCTTAGACAAATTTAATAAGCTTATTTCTGTTTACGTAAATTTTTTTAAATTTAAGCTAATGTAAGATCAGCGAATTGAAGTCACGTTTTACGAATATAGTGGAAAGCAATTCAATAGATATGCCGATCCAAACGTTTAAGATTGTAGAATAAATGCATCCAACTTGATTTCGAAAATATTTGAGATCGCTTTAATTAATATTATGATACTGTACTCTGAAATAGTATCGAATCAAAAGTAGTAACCAAAATACTCATACAAAGCATTCATGAAAATCACTTTTTTTTAAATCAATTTTTATATTTTGTCTTTCACAACGATGTTAATCGTGATATTTCGATATAGGTATCTATTATCTATAGGTATCTGTTCAATACATTAGCAGAGTTAAAGTATTATGTTTAACCCTTTTTAATAATACTTATGTGCAAATTAATGGCTTCATTTTTGATTCTGTTGCTCAAACCCTTAAGCAGAAAACTACATTCTTAATGGGAGGAAAAGAAAACTTCCCCACCCCTAAATAACAACTAATAGATATGAGGATCCAATAAGAAAACAAACTTACCAAAATTTGTTGCTATTTTGTTTCTCCTCCGGGATATTATTTTGAAGAAGGGCCACCATTAATAGTACCCCTATCAATCCTAAATCCCTTAAGCAAAAACCTATGGATAGGGTAATCGGTGAGAATTATAGAAGAATTTAAAATAGCCACAAATTCTGGAATAATGTTTTATCGATCAGATTACTCCTTGAATTTTTTTTTTAATTGTATGGCGGATAATAAGAATTAACAAATTCTGAAAAATTTGTTTTTTAAATTTGTGCAATTTTTTCATGGGAAGGGGGTAAATGTTAATCTGAACCCTCATTTCAAATATCTTTTTCTCCGAAATGAAGCAACTAATTAGCACATAAATATCATTAAATTTTTTATACCGGTATCTATAATTTTGTGATCAGGGGGTGGCAGGTTAACATGGGTAAATTAAAAAAGTTTGGTTAAAGTTTTTCGTGTAGATTCATTGAAGACGCTACTATACTCTTAAAGTTTGAGATTTATCTCACACATATTAGATAGAAAAGAGAATGTATATTATCATTTTATAAGATATTATAGGGAAATAAACAGAAAAGCTTCAATATATTGTGGTATCAGAGTAAAATCTTTTTATATTGCCTCGAAAATTATTTTATCTATGGAAATTTATTTTAATAAACTACCAAAAAAGTATTTTTCCATGCCGTTTTATTCACTTTATATTTTAGTTTATAACATACATTTCTATACATTTTCCGTATAATTAATACATATTTTTACTTTGAGCTAAGTTATCTATTACTAAAGGTCCGTTGATTACATCGATGGCAGAAAACTGAAAATAAAAATTGATCAGCTATGTCCGAGTTGTTATAATACTTTATAGAGCAAAACTGAATATTAAAGTAGGCTGGATTCTTCACCGTTTTTAAATTATCAACTAGAGTGAGGCAAATGGCTATTATTAACTTTGTTTAGTTTTGTTTTAGGCAAAATAAATTGATGTAATCCTTAAAATTTGAACTAAATGTAAATGAAAATTAATAAAATATAGTTTGAAAGAATCCAAAAGTATATTATGAATGTCATTTAAATAAAAATACTGGCTAATTTTAGGGACTTGATACCTAAGAGACTAAAATTAACACCTTAAATATGAGTATTAAAAAAATTAATTTCAGGTGTTATATTAGAAAATTCATTTCCGCCTGTTTAATTTATTTTTTTGAAATATCCTTTACCAGCTTCAAACATTTTAAGAGGAAGATCAAAAATACGTTTCAAAATAATAAAATTTTAGTAAACAAATTTTGTGTGTTGTCGTCATGAGATATTCCTTTATTATTTTACTTAACACATTTCGAGTTTAAAATTCAAATATATCAAGATTTTGAAAATGATACTCTTTCTCCTAAATATTAATTATTAAAAATTTTTTGTGTAAACAAATAACTCAATAAGTATTGATGAGAAAATATCGATAAAACTCTCTTTATTTTATGTTAATTAATTTTTATCGCTTTGAAAGGGTGCCCAGTTGACTAGAGCGTTTTTTAAACAATACAGGTTAAAGTATTGTAAATTACTCAAATAAAAAAAATAAAAATAAAAAAAATCGTTAAATGCCTAGTAATATAGCTAATCACGATTTTCTGGAAAGCAGATAATAACTATATTAAGCATTTATCTTGAAAATGTTGAAAAATAATAATTTTATTTTTTATTTTCAGGTAAGAAACTTCAATGAAATCAAATTTTTATGTAAGTTACAAAAATGATTATTAATAAAATTATTATAATAATAATTTTTATTTTCTTTAAAGTTGAATGTATGTTATTAATAACAAGTGATGATAACACACTAACAGTTTTAATTGCTTGAAAATACGAATAAATCGAGATATTTTTAATAAAAATACCATAAATATGAAACCCACCTAGATTTATCTTACAACAGTACTCGTATAACAGTATGTATTATATTGGAACCGTCTCCGTGACTGACGGTGGCAACGAATATTTTCCACTTATAATGGCAGCGCCGCCAAAATTAATATTCTAATATAATTACCAGCGCAGGTCATTTTATTAACTGCCGGCTATATTCGTAGTTATTTTTTCAATGTTATAATTCAAATATCGCTTATAATATATTTGTTTTACGTTTATTGTTCATAGCGTTTGTTTTTTAACCTTTACTAATTTGAATAGTTTTTTAAATCATATTTTTTTAATGATATCATAACTTTGAAAATATTCAGTTTGGAAATTTAAACTTACCCTGGAAATTTGAAATAGTAGCAAAAATAATCCCACTTTCAAAGAATATTAGATAATAGATAACAGAAATTCAGAAACTGGAAAAAAAAGGAATCCTATGACAATTAAAAACGTAAATACAAATTTAATTTATTACGTTTATTTGAATAACGAAAATCCTAAGTTTAACAGATATTAATCCCTGTATAGGAAAAAAAAATGTGATTTTAAATATATATTTGTGCAAAAATATAATGAATACATCAAGACATGTCATGTCATAGTTTTATTATAATTTTTTAAAGCAATCACCAAATATTCATTTTATTGTTTAATTTCAAGTTAAAGAATGATTTTTTTCGACAAAATACAGATGAATACCAATTACGGTTACTAATAAATTTACCTACGCTGAAAATTATATTCGAATATTAATTTTTCCGATGTCGGCATTATTACTTATAAATAGTTGTTGCAAGCGCCGGTTACGGCGAATCAATTTCTATTAAATTTGCGGCAAATCCAAACAGTTTACGAAAAAATTCTTACAACAAAAGTTTGTTGTACTGGTGAAACAAACATATTTTGTTTTTGAATTTTATTTTTATGGAATTTTAAAAGTTGAATCATTGATATATTATCGCAATTATATGACGCAATTCACCAATTTTGCTCATTCACGAACTTAAACGCACTTTTTAGGTTAAGAATACGCCATCAAAATTCCAACTTGTTATCTTGTTTCGAGTTTGTGTTTTGTTGATGAATAGTTGAAAACAGACTAGTCAACTGATTCTTTGTAACACTTATAATCTATTTTCTTGAATTACATTAAATTTAAACTAAAAAACTCCGTATATTTACATGATAAAAACTATTTCCTGTACTGAATAAATAAAATGCTATTCATATTTAGAATTAATTAAATAGCATTCATCAAATAGCTAATACGAAACTAGTTTCTAGTTTTAGCATAATGTTCTGAGAACCCATTGTTATTCGATTTTATCCATAACAATACCTTTTATTTTATTTTATGTAACTATAATACATCATATGGACGTACAATGTAACAATATGCGTATCAATTGATAAAATTAATTCAAATCATTAAAAAACGAATGATAAATATTTCAAGGCTTTTTTAAAAGTGTATGGAAACAGAAAATTGAAAAATTTCTTTCTAATCGTTAATTAATACAAAGTATTATGTAGCTTAAAAGAATAAAAGTAATAGGTTTCACTACTAACCAAATTATAAAAAGCTAGAGAATATCAATGTAAATTCTCTATCATATAAACTAATGGAATAACATTTAACCAACATTAAAATCAATTATGTCTTTACTGATTAAGTTGGACCGTTATAACTCGAATCGTTGATAAATATACCTACATTTAAATTATCAAAAATTAAATGAATGAAATGCGTTGAGATTTATGCTTATTTCAAATAACACTTCATGAGATTTTAAATTTCTCGTCGCCAAATTTCTGTCATTTTCAACAACACTTTCCACCAAAATTTGGAGCAAAAATGTCCATAATAATTTTCTGATTTTATTGTCGACGTGATTACCCAAATGAGGTCATCTGAGGAACAGCATCTTCTTCTCACTTATAAGTTTGAAAAAACATGATACTATTTATGCGGATTTGCCGACAGTTATATAGATGTGTGGCTGACGAGCTTTTATAATTTCTGTCGATCGACCTATAGGTTAAGTTGGAAAACGAAGTTATCCTTTTAAAAGATATGAGATACTTGTAACTATTAAATTCCAGGCTTTGAAAATATATGGAAAACTGTGTGACTGACAAAAAACAATTTTATTTTTTTTCACATAGCATTAAGCAACTAAATGGATCTTTAAAGTTGGACATCCAAAAAATCTAAAATCATAAAATATAATATGTTTCTACCACCGTGAAGATGGCCCTCGCATTTGTTCCAGAATATAAACCATATGGGTCAATTGTACTCCTCAAATAAAACATTGTTTCAGAATTTCGAATTTAAGTACCGCGCCAAAATCGAGATATTCGAATTTTTCGAAGGATCGGATCAGATTAATAGTCTCGAACAGCTTTATCACAGTGTAAAATGGGCGAAATATATCTTGGTTAAATTTTTAAACTATGAACTATGTATATTACAAATAACCAAAACTTCGCTCGTGGTATTGTAAAGATGAAAATGCAAGAGTTATTTTGCATAGAAGCTTTCAGAGAATATTCAGCCTAGTAAAAAACGAATTTGTTACACGTTTTCAGCCCAGTACACTTATATCTGGGTTAGTTAACCCCACCACTCCCAAACCGTATTTTTTGTCAAGTTGGGCTGATTTTTAGAAACAATCCTCTTTTTATTTGTCTTTATAGGAATATGATATTAATAGTTCAGTTTGATTGAACTAGCTTCACGTTTACTGTAAACTGAGAAAAAAAAATGAGTAAATTCAAGTAAAAATACTTGACTTAAGTATTTTATATTCTTCAATACTACCGAGAAAGAATTTTCTTGATTGTACTAAACAAAAATCTTGATTCAAGAATTTAAAAAATTAAAATCTAGTAATTAAATTCTTAGATACAAGCAAAAAAAAATTTAATGGAAGAAAAAATATATTTAACTTAAACATCTTTTGTACTTGTATATATTGCCAATTTACTGAATTCAAACCTTTTTTTAGTTTGAATTTAGTAAATTGACTATAAACATTAGTACAAAAGATGTTTAAGTTAAATATATTTTTTCTTCTATTAAATTTTTTTTGCTTGTTTCTAAGAATTAAAGGTTTATTTCAAATAATAATTACAATAAAAATAAAAATACACATACTTAATAAAAGTAACTTAATTATTTATTCAGAGTATTATTTTTAGCATGAATACATAAATTAATATAAATACTATCAATCATTTAGTACAAGTAACTTATTTTCTAACCAATGTGATAAATAGCGCATATTTTGTCGCACAGGTTCAGACTGGATCCAATGAAAAATAATTTGATCTTCATCTCCTCGATGAGATTGCAACCATTCAACACTTTCTGCTTGTTTTTCGTCTATTTCTGATTCATTAATTTCAGAATCTGATGATTCCGACTCTTCACGGTTTAAATGAGAAATCTTATTTAAGTCAGTTCTGTGGTTTCGATACTTGTTATAAAATTTTCCTTTTGCTGGTTGAGTCTTTTTCTTTCCATTGACAATAACAGTTTTAGATGGCTTATAATATATTGCTGGATTTTCCGTAGGAAAAACTTCCATAAATTTTTCCAATATAATTAGAAAGTCAGCTGGTTTCAACCTGGTGAAATAAATAAAATTAAATAAAACAATAAATTTATATCATGCATTATTTAAAATTAAAAAAAAAAAATTATTCAAATTACGGAAATATAAATAAATCAGAAATATAATATATTCAATAAATCTCATGTTGTAAAACCTAAAAAAACTTCATTATACATGCACGGGCTTCAATGATACAGCATAGTTGATGATTTTTTCAATTAAGACATTTCGAAATTTGGTGTTAAGTACTTTGTTTCTCTCATAACTTTTGAAGTACGCGGTAGCACGAGGGCAGTTTTTTATCAAATCATTCACAGACAAAGAAATTAACAGATTCCCAATAAAACAATTTTGTCGCTGGAATTTTTGAGAGTTGTAGCTGTTGTCAATATTTTCCTTCTGTAAGAATTAATTATTATTTATTAAAAAAATATCAATAAATATAAATGTATAGAAGATAATTTTGAATTTTTTACTCACATCCATTTTAACAGATTCGTGATTGGGAGGATCATCGATTGATAATGAGCTTTCTCCATTATCGATAACTTGAAAATGGGGCTGCCATTTTTTTTGAAACTCTACACGTACTAAAAGACTAGGAATTAATTCTTTTATTAATTCTGGAGTTAAATTTCTCATCGTCTCGAAATCAACTTCATTCCCTGAATTCAAAAAATTATTATTTATTAATAATTTTTCACATAAAATTATAAAGTACTTTAGTGTATGGATGTGGATAAAAAATTTTTTAATTATTATGTAAAATGCCAATTGAAATTTTTAAAATACTCGAGTAATACCCTGTTACGACTGTGGAATTCAAGTTTGTATTATACTCAATTTAAAGATTGAAATAATTTTAAATAAAGCAATGACTTTCTTGATGCAAGAAAAAAAATACTTGATGAAAGAAAAAAATACTTGATGTAAGAAAGTACAGATTAACTGGCATAATTAACACTCTTTTCTTAAAAACAATGTTTCAGTTTTATAAATAAATGTTTATTTACCAATTTAGAAAAGTAAAAAACTTTCGATCTTGAGTTATAGATAGATAGCTTTTTTTAAACATAAGTAAATATTAGAAATAAATATTTATTATATTGTAAGTATGAAAAGTAACCAAATTATTTATGAATTAAAATAAATTTATTACTTACGACGAAATTATTCTATCAATTGAGACAGTTCCCATTTATTTAGAAGTTCTGCAGTTTTTTCATCCATAATAATTCACTTGTGCGTTATTGTTAATTGTTGGGATTATGGTATGTGATGATGTATAATTTTAAATAATTAAACACTTTATTTATTTTAAGATATTCTTTTATTCAAAAATAGAGTTTTCAGAAATATATGTCTTTACCATCAATCATCAATGATCAGACTGAACTACCTACTA
>CM035591.1:30102534-30176967 GCA_020423425.1 Chrysopa pallens
GGTATTTACTTAAGAATTTTTATTAACCTTATCGTCTTGTAGATATTTAAATCGGGTGACAATACAATATTGCGATATAATATAATACAAAATAATTGGTAGCGCTGAAAAACTTCTTTGTTTCGTTTATGACTAATTATCGAGAAATTCGATGATTCATTTACGCAACATAAACTTATGAGTACTTAATCGATCGAAAATCGTTTGCGACTTCCAAATGTAATCACAAAATCGTTTGTGACAACGTAACTTTTAAGAAAAATTGAAAAACTAATTTTTTTTATAGTACCTAGGTGTATAATCAGAATTATCCTTCGTGTCTCGCACTTCGAGATTACGAAGGTAGTATCACTACTTTTATGTCAATAACCACAAGTTCAGAGCCAAAAAATAAAAAACACAAGCGCCTCCAGGTTACCATGGCACCCCGTTATAGTTGTTTACTCATTCGTTTCTTTTGTGTCAAATATACCACACGTCAGTGCATTAAATAAACATTTTTAAATTTTATTTTTACAATTAATTATAAGTAATGGGTAGTCATAAGAAGAGATCCAGAAGCTGTGATCATTCAAGAGAAAGGACGTCTAAAAGACTCCGAAAATTAGAGGACAGGATGGAAGAAATCGTAACGGGTTTTTCTGCAATAAGAGAAGTCATTCTAACACGAGAGGCTCCAGTATCAGTGACGCCTAATACAAACACAACAATTATTGAAGGTAATTGAAGTAAATTATGGCTATGTTTAAACGTTAGCATAAAATGTTAACGTTTTTAAACAGACTTTCATGCCCGTGAGGCGAGTAATAATATTCAAACTAGAATATTTATAATATATATATATATATATATATATATATATATATATATATATATATATATATATATATATATATATATATATATATATATATATATATATATATATATATATATATATATATATATGTTTCTATGAGTGATTTGTTTTATCCGTGAGGTAAAATAAGTCATACATGGTAATCAGACTTTTCCTGGAAGGTTAAGTAGAGATTAAATTACTCTGTCTTATCCGAGAGATAAGTTGGAAGTAAAATAAACAAACTAACCATGTTTGTTTTTTAACAAATTAAACAAATGAACTACGATTGGCATCAAAATTAATTTGTTTTAATTTGTCTGCAGAGACCAATGAGCAGGAGCAAGATCCTGCGGCACAGCAACATATTGATTCGGAGAAAACCCAGATTATCGATCTGGATCCTTCCACCGAGATAACTGAAAATCAAAAAGACGGACCTACAGAAGTAGGTGATCTTACTGTGGAAAATGTTAAAGATTCTGTTACACCGGCTGCAGACGAAATTCCATGGGAACTAGATGCAGATGCTCTTCGTATCTTTGGGGAAGATCCTGCACAAAAAGAGCCTGAATTGATTTTACATTCAAGTGTCGCTGTGCGTTGGAAAAAATATTTGTCAGAAGGTCTTAAAAAAGAGGTGAAGGATTCACTTTTGGAAAAATACCCTAGAAAGGGTAAGCTTTCATTCGAACCACCGATTCTAAATGATGAAGTGGCGGTAAATCTGAAAGAATCGGCCTTGAAAAAAGACAAATATTTTGGAGCAACTCAGAAATTGGCAGGGTCTGCTTTGGCAGCGTTGGCTCCCGCGATCGAGTCATTGGCACCACTGAGAGATCCAGAAAGTGTGAAAAGATTAGAGCAGATCTGGGATGCTGCGAAGTTACTAATCGAAATTCACAGATCTCAAACAGTGGCACGTAAGGCTTGCATCCTACCTACTTTATCCAAACAATGGTCTACTGCACTGGAAAAAAGAGTAACAGATAGTTACTTATTCGGAGAGAAATTAGTGGATAAAGTAAAAGAAATTAAGGCTATTGGGAAGGTTGGCGAGGAAATGAAGTCAGCTCCAGCTAAGAAAACTTTTGTTTCACCCGGTCCTTTAAACTCGAAGGGCTCGTCGAGCCAGAAGAAGTCAGTGTCTCAGACGGGCGGGAGAACATCAGTCATGAAAAAACCACTGACTTCCAGATTTCCACCGAAACAATCAACTTACCCGAAATCGAGTCAATATCGGCAACAAAATCAGCGATCTCAGAATCGCTAGTCCAGCAGGACGTAAATATTTTTGCGGGTCGCCTTAAACATTTTATAAAGGTTTGGGAATCGATCACTGAGGATAAGTTTATCATCCAGACTGTGAAAGGATATAAAATACCTTTTGAATCAACCCCCCTCCAAATTAATCCTCCACCGTCCAGAAATTGGTCGGAACAGGAATCGGTATACATTCAATTAGAAATTGATAGACTACTTTCAATAGGAGCGATTGTGGAAGCTGAGGAAGTTCCAGATCAGTTTCTTTCTTCGTTTTTTCTGGTTCCTAAATCTGATGGTCAGCAGAGGTTTATTTTGAATCTGAAAAAGTTAAATACTTTTATTGTTGCAGAACATTTTAAACTCGAGGATCTTAGATCAGCTTGCGGTCTTCTAGAACAAGGTATTTTCATGGGGACGATTGATCTAAAAGACGCCTATTTCCTGATTCCTGTGTGGAGACCACATTGCAAGTTTTTAAGATTCTTGTATAATGAAAAAATTTATGAGTTTGTGTGCTTACCTTTTGGTTTATGTACGTGTCCATTAACATTTACAAAATTATTAAAACCTGTTATAAATTATTTACGTTTCAACGGTTGGCTCTCGGTTGTGTACCTGGATGATTTCTTATGTTTGGGTCAGTCAATTGGAGAATGCAGAAAAAATCTAACTCAAACGATTGCCTTGCTGAAGAGGTTAGGATTTATTGTAAATTATGAAAAGTCAAAATTAGTGCCCGGAAGGAAATGTAAATATTTGGGATTTATTTTGGATTCAGTTTCTATGAAGGTTGAGCTTCCGCAAGAGAAAAAGTTCGCAGTACAGAATCAAATTGAAATTCTTAAAAAGAAAGGACGTATGAAAATCCGTGATTTTGCCAAAGTTGTTGGGTCGTTGGTAGCTTGTTGTCCAGCAGTAGAATATAGCTTGTTACATTGCAGATTGTTTGAGAGAGCAAAAATCCAGGCATTAAACAAAAGTAAGGGTTGTTTTGATGCTATCATGTCAGTACCTAAATTTACCATAAGAGACTGGGATTGGTGGCTGCTAGCTCTACCAAATGCATCTCGGAAGATTAGAAACAATCGGTATGAGAGAACAATTTATTCGGATGCTTCTTTATCTGGGTGGGGTGCTTTTTGCAATGGTGAAAATGCCAATGGATTGTGGAACCAACAGGAAAGGAGTCTTCATATAAATCATTTGGAGCTTAAGGCGGCTTTGCTAGCCTTGAAATGTTTTGCAGCTGATCTGAGAAATCTAGACATTTTACTCAGGGTGGACAACACTACAACGTTGGCCTACATCAATAGAATGGGAGGCGTTCGCTTCTCTGGTCTTCATGAGTTAGCATGTGAACTGTGGAATTGGTGCGAGGTTCGTCGGTTATGGGTCTACGCTACTTATATTCCTTCAGAGGATAATGTCGAAGCTGATCGTTCTTCGCGAATCGATAATTCGGATGCTGAGTGGGAATTAGCGGATTACGCTTTTAAATTAATTACAGAGAATTTCGGGAAATTACAAATTGATTTATTTTCTTCGCGAATCAACAGTAAGTGTGCAGTCTATTGCTCATGGAAAAGAGACCCAGGGGCATTTGCTTTTGATGCATTCACAATCAGTTGGTCTGATTGGATGTTTTACGCCTTTCCTCCTTTCTCTTTAATAACTCGAGTAATTAAAAAAATTAAGGATGACAAGGCAGAAGGGGTACTGGTGGTACCTCATTGGCCTACTCAGGTCTGGTTCCCAACCTTCCAAAAATTATCGGTAGGAGAGTGGGTTCTGTTTGAAGCAGATCCTAACATCTTGGTTTCTCCTTGTAGATCACGTCAACACCCTCTAGCGAAGAAGCTTATCCTGGTTGCCGCCAAGTTATCGGCCAAGCATTATTAATAAAGGGTACACCTAAAGAAGCAATTGATATTTCAATCGCTTCATTAACAGAGTCAACATTAAAAAATTATAATGGAACTCTAAAACTTTGGTGGCAATGGAATGGACAGAATGATACGGATCCGTATGTTGTGTCAGTGGCAAAGATTTTGAAGTTTCTTTCGGAAAGATTTGGTGATGGTGTTGGGTATAGTACGCTAAACTCTGCGAGAGCGGCACTGTCATTAATATCAGCAGAGGATGTTACAAATAATCGACTGATAAGTCGATTCATCAAAGGATCTTCAAAAATAAGGCCCAGCTTACCCAAGTACGAGTCTACGTGGGATGTGGATCCGGTATTAGATAAATTGGCAACATGGTTTCCATTAGAGGAGTTATCTTTAGAAAAATTAACGAAAAAATTAATATTGTTATTAGCCTTGGGTACCGCCCATCGCTCTCAAACTTTGTCACTAATTAAAATTTCTAATATTATCACTTTAGAAAGAAAAATTGAAATACGTATTTCTGAAAGAATTAAAACTTCTCGGCCGGGGGCTCCACAACCAGTATTGAAGCTTCCTTTTTTCCGTGATAAACCTGAACTGTGTATTGCACAAACTTTAAACCAATACCTAGTGATGACAAAAAATTTGCGAGGAAACATTGACTCATTATTTGTTTCACTTAACAAGCCGCATAAGCCAGTTAAAAGTGAAACGATCAGTCGTTGGATCAGATCGACGTTGGTCACTTTAGGAGTGGATAAGAGATTCACTGCACATTCTACACGGCATGCCTCGACATCGAAAGCATGTGCAAGAAGTGTGAGCATTGCAGAAATTAAAAAAGTGGCTGGTTGGTCTCTAAACTCAAGAGTGTTCGCTGATTTTTATCATCAACCAATTAATATTGAATATAATTCATTCGCAGAGTCTGTTTTATCAACCAGTATACTAAATTAGTTATATTGAGTTGTATTTCTAATTGAGTTATTATTTTAAGTTAAATTGTTTTTATCAAACATTTGTTTTGATAATAATTATAATAAATTCATTGTTTCATTTTCCTTTGTATTACTTAAATACATAAATACTTATATACAGAGAACTCTTGCTCTAAACAGCTACCTTCGTAATCTCGAAGTGCGAGACACGAAGGATAATTGGAAGATCTTACGAGCCGGCCGAAGGCCGGCGAAGTTTGATCTAAATTATCCGAGTGTCTCGCACGAGAGATTCCCACCCATATATATTAATAAAAATTTACCCACCCCTTTTCAGGTAAAATAAAAAATGAATTAGCTTTTCACGAATGAGTAAACAACTATAACGGGGTGCCATGGTAACCTGGAGGCGCTTGTGTTTTTTATTTTTTGGCTCTGAACTTGTGGTTATTGACATAAAAGTAGTGATACTACCTTCGTAATCTCTCGTGCGAGACACTCGGATAATTTAGATCAAACTTCGCCGGCCTTCGGCCGGCTCGTAAGATCTTCCAATTATTTTATAAAAATTCACCATAAGATTATTTTAATTAACTGTGGATTATTCTTCTGGGTCTCTATCGAGCGAAAATAATTTGTGACTTCCAAATATAATCCCAAAATTATTTGTGACAATGCAGGTTTCAAGAAAATTCGAATAAATAAATTGTTTAATGCCATAAATTCTCTTGAACTACGTTGTCTCAAAGGATTTTGTGATTATATTTGGCAGTCCCAAACGATTTCCGATCGATTGAGTACCCTGAAATATGTACATTCAATTTAAACAAACTTATAGTTAATTATAAATAAATAATTGCTGATTATACCGCTAGATAACACTACAAAACACTTAATTTTTGAATGATCTTGAAAAATACGTTGCAACTAAATATTTTTTGTTTATATTTGTAAGTCACAAATGATTTTCGATCGATTGAGTACCCAGAAGTTGATTTCGCAGTTAATTTTAAAAAAATGTTGGCTGTTCGGGATGTCTAAATTAATCAATGAATTTCTCTTAAACTAATTAGTCACAAACGAAATGAAAGTTGTCACATTGACATAAACATGTGAAAAATTCAATTTTTTTGATTTTATGTTGGCTAATCGGGATAGGGTCATTCTTATTATGGTAATTCTTATCATCTATGCTTGTGGTGAAAACTGTGTTACAAAACTAGGGGGCAGTACTCAGTGATGATTATTTACGCAAACCTCAATTACCAATGATAACAATATAACCAAAAAATTTTACGAATCATTTTTTTTATTAATTTTTACAAAATGTTGCAGCCAATAATTGAAAATCTTTGCCATAATCGTGTCGTTTTAGCTAGCCAATCTCCTCGGAGAAAAGAATTACTTCAATTAATCGTAAGTATAGGATAATTTTGTTTTCTTTACGCGATATAATTATAAGCCCTTGTTGGGTTTTAAAAATATTGATATAATTCCATCCTGTAGGGATTTAAAAATATTGATATAATTCCATCCAGTTATGATGAAAATTTAGATCCAAAATTGTACTTAAATTTTGGAGATTATGTAGAGGAACTTGCTTTACAAAAAGTTTTAGATGTTGATAGAATTATAAAAGCTAATAAAGAGAAATCACCTGCTATGATATTAGGCTCAGACACAATTGTGACAATGGATAATACAGTTTATGGAAAGCCTGTAGATAAAAAAGATGCGTTCTCAATATTGAAAAGGTAAAAATTTATTTTATTGTTTTTTTTTATCAATTTAATTGCAAATTTATTTTATCTTTAGTTTATCAGGAAAAACAAATATAGTATATACTGGAGTCGTAGTGAAATTATATGACAAAATTCATAAATTTAGCGATAATACTCGAGTCAAATTTGATAATTTAAGTGATGAACGAATTTGGGAATATATTGAAACTGGAGAACCTATGGATAAAGCAGGAGGCTATGCTATACAAGGCTTTGGGAGTACAATCGTTGAGAAAATAGATGGAAATGTACATACAGTAGTTGGATTACCTTTATTCAAATTAACCAAATTTTTACTCGAACATTGTAATAATGAACATTCATAAATAAGTGAATTGTTTACAGATTGTATATAAACCTACCTATATGTATAAAAAAAGTTTTAAAAATATTAGTTCATTTATAGTTGAATTGTAAATACTTCAAAAACGTACCTTAGTTTTTTTCTTTGTTACTAAACCTGAAGTTTTTCAAAGACTTTACAAACTCACTTTATTACCTATTGAAGCAATAGGAATTGAGCCAAGTATTTATATACGAAATGAAATTTACGATTTATAAACCTTTGATATATTTTTTTAAAGTATAAAATTATAATGCGAAACCATAGTAACATAGAGAGATTCGCAATTTTTTCTATTCACAATACAGGCAAATTTATTACAGACTAACCATGTAAATATATACTATTTTTACGCGAATATAGGTAGCTTAGCTAATACTATTTGTGTTATCAGACAAAATTGAAATCCATAGGGTCAGAAGGGGAAGATCAGACGAATTGGATTAAATTGATATAAGAAATTGCAGTTCGATGCATGTTTTTATTGTGACAATAAAATTATCGATAATGTTGTCGATATAAAAATTATTACTATCTTATTCCTGATAAACATTAATTATAAATCATAATTCTAATAAGTGCATTGGAAATTATTCAGCTTACAAAGTATTTCTATAAAATTTCTTTGTTACTTACGATCCCGGAATAAAATGGTTCTCCAATCAATAATTGAACAACTTAATCAAAAGCGTGTTGTTTTAGCTAGTCGATCTCCTTCAAGAAAAGAATTACTCCAAATAATTGTAAGTTCTTTGTTTAGAAATTACGTTTGTTATTCATTAAATTTTTTAAATGATTTTTTAGGGATTTAAAAATCTTGATGTAATTCCTTCTTCTTATGACGAAAAGTTAGATCCGAAACTGTGCTTAAATTTTGAGGAGTACGTAAAGGAACTTGCCTTAGGGAAACTTCTAGATGTTGACATCAGAATAAAAGCAAATAATGAAAAACCACCTGCCATGATAATAAGTTCAGATACCATTGTAACTTTAAATGGTAAAGTGTATGGAAAACCAAGGGACAAAAACGATGCATTCTTAAAATTGAAAAGGTAAATATTTTCTATTGTATAATTTTACTTAACGATGACTTTTAAAGAGATCGTTTTTAGAATTTCATTAATAGACGAGGAAATTTAACTCCAAAAAATGTATGTTGCATAATTCCTCTGTTATTAAAAGTTAATTTCTTCGGCTACTAACGAAGACTCTTTTTAAGTTTATCAGGAAAAGCGAACATAGTTTATACGGGAGTTGCGGTGAAATTAAATGGTAAAATTTATCAATTAAGCGATAATACTCGAGTTCAATTTGATATCTTAAGTGATGAACGAATTTGGGAATATATTGAAACTGGTGAACCCATGGATAAGGCAGGTGGTTATGCGATACAAGGATTTGGTGGTACATTGATAGAGAAAATTGATGGAAATATGCATACAGTTGTTGGATTACCTTTATTTAAGTTGACTAAATTATTACTCGAACAATTTCAAGATGAAACGTTGATTTAATGTATAATATTTTCTTTATTAAGAAATAATTTTTAAATTAATTTATATCTTATCGATGCAATAACTTTTCAGTTTTTCACTCTGAAAACAAAACTTATACTCGTTATAAAATGATAGTAGGTAGAGAAAAGTTTGTTATTCGAATTTAACACTGATAAAATTTTTCTGAAAACATTTTTTCGAAAATTAATTTACATTAGTATTTCCTAGCCTATACTTTACATATAATACTTCATCATATGAATTATTTATTCTGGAAGTTTGCAAGAATACATATTTTAAAAAAAATGAAAAACTTTGATATAAAAAACCATTGGTATCTGGATAGATATACTGTTTTACAAACCTTGGAAAATTTAGCAGATTATTTATACGAGAAATATTTCAAATTAAATTATAAATTCTATCAAAAACAAGTCTTAAAGTATAAAAAAATGTAAATATTAGCTTTTATGGTATTGAAAGCTAAAATTAGTATAACAAATTAAATTTAAATAATTTTTTTTCCAAATACCATTAAACAAGTGAAGATAACCATTAACAGAGTTAATTGTCTATATACTCGACAGGTGGTTTAGTATCATTTTTGGACTTTTTTTAATTATTAGCGTTCATAAAATAATTTAAATATTCAGTTTATACAGCTGGAAATACATAAATATAATAATAATAATATGTATTGTAATTATATATTTGTATATAAGCATTGGACCCAATGGACGAATTTTGCTCATTTATGAACTTAACTCACTTTGTATGTCCACAATATGCCAACAAAATTTCCGGTTTGTTTTCGTTTTTGAGTTATATTGATGACGGATAGGGATACAGATGGGTATGGCCTACTTAGGTGATTCCTATATAATAATTAATTGGTAATTTTTTTTGTCGTATTACTATAAAGCTGAAAACATAATAGACGAAGAGGTCTCCATTATATTAGGCACCTAATCGGTTAAACGGATTACTTTATTGTAAAAGATAATATTTATATAGTAGAAAGACACGAACATTCCTTCTAATGTACGGTTCTTGGTTAAATCATTTAATTTCCAGTCACGGTCTGTAAAGTAGGTTGTTAGATTTTGTAACAATCAAGGGACTAAAAGTTTCACGGAAAGTCTTTCACTATATAATTATTTTCCAATAAAGTCCCTTTCTCTGGCCAGGAGCATTTTATTAAGGTGTGTTCTTGGACTATGATATAATTATCCTGTGCTTGACTTAACTGCATTTTAAATATGTCTTTGAAATGTGGATGTTTCACAGCACCATGGTACGCATAGAGAAAAGTTTCGTCTATAATGGTCGTACGATATCATTTATGGTACATCCCAAAGGCTGTGTAATTCTTTCACTTTTGACTATAATTTCAATAAAAAGTATTCGATGTTAATTGAAATGTGGAATAGTCAATTTTACTTAGAACCTGATAATATTGTTTGATATAATATAAGTTACTAAAACGAGATTTTATTTATTGATAATATCTCCAACAATAATGTTTGTTTCTTTTTTTTTTTTTATTATCTCCATTGTTCGATAAGTTTCCACCAAGTATTTTTTAAATAAATTAACTAAACAGTATAATTAAATGTAAATTAAATACTCCAATAATTAATTTCATTGATATTAATTAACTTTTGAAGTCAATGCCACTAATATTTAACAAGCTATAATTCGGTTATTATTATATATCTAAAGAAATATTAAATAATTCTCGTTATTTTTTTATAAACTTCATTTTTGTCCCTTACACTTTTTTCGTTCAATTCTAAGATTTTCGAACCATTTGATAAAAATTGTTCAAGGAACGTGATTTTTAAAGATGGACAATTTCATTCTCGGATGACATTTTCATTCAAGTATTAACTTTAGGAGAAAACTCTATAGCACATTTTTAATAAAATTTAGTTTTGTTGTTTCAAATAAAGATTGTATTTTTTAAGAAACTAATATTTTTAAAAATATCCCTTATAAAAATATGCCATGAAAGCAATTGAATTGAAATTGACTAGGAAATTAATAAGATTCAACCGGAAATATTTCCAATTAAAACACATTCAAACTTTTGAATCGGAATGAATTGGCTTTAAATGGAAATAATTTTCGATTAAAAACCTTTCAATCTGATTCAAAATTTTCAATAGGTTGTAATCAACATGAATTGGTTTTTGAAACAATTTTCTGTTAAAAACCATTCATTCCGATTCAAATTTTGATTAAAAAATTAAAAATCTATTAAAAAATTTGGATTGAATGCTATTCGTTTACAATTCATTCCGATTCAATTTCAAATAATTTCTACTTAGATAAAAATCTATTAAAAATAATCTTTCAAAATTTTAGTACGCTATCTCTTTTTGCCTTTATATAATTCATATAAATGCCTTATACGAATTTAATGCTAAGTATTATTTTTTCTAAACATATTACTTATGAAAGACGGACAATGGAGATCCCATACTCCGGGGTATGTATATATATATATATATCCAATCCAATGCTATTAATTGTCGATTCATTCCGATTCAATTACAATAGAATTTTCACTAAGTATGAGTCGGAATGGATCGAAAAAAAATTTTCTGTTTCCGATTTAAAATTTGAAGATTTTAATCTGAAAGTAAATAATTTTCGATTGAATCAAATTCATTCCTATTAATAATTTCTTATTCATTTCTAATAATCTAAAAAATTTTCAATATATTAATATTTTATTGGAATTGATTTAAAATTTCCATTCTATACAACATTAAAAATAAATATATTTTAATTTTTATAGCTCACAAACATAGAATTAAGACGAAATTTCCTTTAGTAATTATTGAAGTAAAGTTAAAAGTAAATTTAAAAAATAAAATATGCTAAAAATATAAAAAAGTCATAATGTAATCAATTGTATGCAGTGTATTCATAATTTAATAATAACTATAAAAATACATTAAACCCAGAATTACATTTGAAATTACTAGTATCAATACAAGAAACAGATCCACTACAACAAGGGAGTGATAATATATCAATACAACACTTACCAAACGAAATCTTATTACATATTTTAAAATTTGTAAATTCAAATGATCTATGGTTTACAGTAAGACCATATGGTAAAAACTTCCAAAATTCGAAATTAGAAAGGATAAGGATGTTTTACGTTAAGACTACGAAATAGTATTAGAACAAAAGAAAAATTGTTTTTAAAAACTACCATATTTTGTGTCTAAAGTTAGATCCAGAATTATTATATTTTCCACACAATAACACTACAATTGTTATACGAGTAATGTCTAGTTATGATATGAGAATTATTTTTACGTTGGTTTTAAAAAGATTTGGAGTTTTTAAATATTTTTAAATTGTATCAAAAGTATTTTACCTATAGGTATCCCAATTTAATCGACAATTAATATAAATTGAAATACATGATTGTTGGGGATTAATTTTTCGATGAAATGTCAAATTCAAACCATTATGCAATCTATTACGCTGTTGTAGTGTTATTCAATATTGATTTTGAAGGTACACGTTTTATCTCTTGTAAAAGTAACAAGTAAATGGCAAAACATAGTTCATTACATTCATCAGTGAGAAAACATCGTAAAGCACTTTTTATTTTTTGTAAATACTAAAAAGCATCCAATTAATTATACTTGATGCACTCATGGCCGTCAAATTAAAGCATATTTATTAGGATACAATGTTAAGAATTAGCATGTAGCTCACACACTATTCCAGGGTCTGTTCCAAAGACATTCTTGGCGATTATCTAATGATAATGAAATTGTGCAATATGCTATAAATTAAAATAATGATATATCAATTCTACTTCAAAGCGAATATGGAAATGCATCATTATTAACCGGAGATACGGGTAAGATTGCAACGACATGGTCACTAAGACCTTATTAACGAGCTAATTAATAATTCTAAGATGACAAGGTCAACAGCAATTTCCTCAGTTCAATATAAAATATATAAGTTGTCATTCATTTTGAAATCGATTTATTATACAGGTTTCCGATACACTATAACGGTACCTTCGCTGCGTTTAAAGGATCCGATACCGGAAAAGTCAATGTACCAAAATGTCTCTATAAATTGGAAATGAAACGACTAAGATAATATTTTCGCTTATATTGGAGTAATTTTTTGCATATTAATATTATATTTTTATTTTAAAATAATTGTGAATATGATTTGTGTTTGTGTATAAAAATAACTAATTATATTGAATATATTGTTTATGATTTTCACAATTTTAATATACATCTTTTCAAATTTTAAGAAGTACGTTTTATCATCGTTGTTTTAAGAAGTTTTTTTTTTTTTTAATTTCTGGCTTTAGCTATTTTCAGCTATATAGCCATTAACCAAAGGAAATTATTATTATTATTATTTATACAACAACAGTACACAGTAATGCTAGGTGGTCACCCCTCCAAATACAGATTGAGACTGCTGTTGCTTAACTTTATAGATTGGTCAAAGCATGTCATTACGTTACGTCAGCCCGGGGTCTTTTAAGAAGTTAATAGTTAATAAATTTTATAAATGATAATGATTCTCGTCCTAATGATCGTCGAAGGTAAACAACATCAGCCATATTATGTTGAAAATATTGATGTTGTCCGATCATTGAAGTAAAGTTTTCTTCTTTTTAATTGATAACATAATACAATAATTGTAAGTAAAATATTTATATTTGCAATTATGCAATAAATATCGACAACGACCATACTATGTTGAAAATACCGATTCTCGTCCGATCATCGAAGTAATGCAACATTAGGCACAGTCAGTACTTGGATGGGTGACCGCTTGCAAACACTGTGTGCTGTGTGCTGTTGTCTATTTTTCTTCTTAATAATCAATGACTAATACATTTTTTGTAAGTTAATGATATCAAAAATTTACAAATGATTTGTAAATTTTTACAATTATAGCAACAACACAGCCATATTATGTTGAAAAAATTGATGTTGTCCGATCATTGAAGTTAAGTTTTTTTCTTTATATTTGATAACATAATACAATAATTGTAAGTAAAATATTTATATTTGTAAAATTTTGCATTTAATATCGACAACGGCCATACTATGTTGAAAATACCGATTCTCGTCCGATCATCGAAGTTAAGCAACATTAGGCACAGTCAGTACTTGGATGGGTGACCGCTTGGGAACACTGTGTGCTGTTGTCTACTATTTTCTTTTAATAATCGATGACTAATACAATTTTTGTAAGTTAATTATATGATTTATAAATTTTTACAATTATAGCAACAACAGCCATTTTATTTTGAAAATATTGATGTTGTCCGATCATTGAAGTTAAGTTTTTTTCTTTATAATTGATAACATTATACAATAATTGTAAGTAAAATATTTATATTTGTAAAATTTTGCATTTAATATCGACAACGGCCATACTATGTTGAAAATACCGATTCTCGTCCGATCATCGAAGTTAAGCAACATTAGGCACAGTCAGTACTTGGATGGGTGACCGCTTGGGAACACTGTGTGCTGTTGTCTATTTTTTTCTTTTAATTATCAATGACTTATACAATTTTTGTAAGTTAATTATATGATTTATAAATTTTTACAATTATAGCAACAACAGCCATTTTATTTTGAAAATATTGATGTTGTCCGATCATTGAAGTTAAGTTTTTTTCTTTATAATTGATAACATAATACAATAATTGTAAGTAAAATATTTATATTTGTAAAATTTTGCATTTAATATCGACAACGGCCATACTATGTTGAAAATACCGATTCTCGTCCGATCATCGAAGTTAAGCAACATTAGGCACAGTCAGTACTTGGATGGGTGACCGCTTGGGAACACTGTGTGCTGTTGTCTATTTTTTTCTTTTAATTATCAATGACTTATACAATTTTTGTAAGTTAATTATATGATTTATAAATTTTTACAATTATAGCAACAACAGCCATTTTATTTTGAAAATATTGATGTTGCCCGATCATTGAAGTTAAGTTTTTTTCTTTATAATTGATAACATAATACAATAATTGTAAGTAAAATATTTATATTTGTAAAATTTTGCATTTAATATCGACAACGGCCATACTATGTTGAAAATACCGATTCTCGTCCGATCATCGAAGTTAAGCAACATTAGGCACAGTCAGTACTTGGATGGGTGACCGCTTGGGAACACTGTGTGCTGTTGTCTATTTTTTTCTTCTGAATAATCGATGACTTATACAATTTTTGTAAGTTAAATATATGATTTATAAATTTTTACAATTATAGCAACAACAGCCATTTTATTTTGAAAATATTGATGTTGTCCGATAATTGAAGTTAAGTTTTTTTCTTTATAATTGATAACATTATACAATAATTGTAAGTAAAATATTTATATTTGTAAAATTTTGCATTTAATATCGACAACGGCCATACTATGTTGAAAATACCGATTCTCGTCCGATCATCGAAGTTAAGCAACATTAGGCACAGTCAGTACTTGGATGGGTGACCGCTTGGGAACACTGTGTGCTGTTGTCTATTTTTTTCTTTTAATTATCAATGACTTATACAATTTTTGTAAGTTAATTATATGATTTATAAATTTTTACAATTATAGCAACAACAGCCATTTTATTTTGAAAATATTGATGTTGTCCGATCATTGAAGTTAAGTTTTTTTCTTTATAATTGATAACATAATACAATAATTGTAAGTAAAATATTTATATTTGTAAAATTTTGCATTTAATATCGACAACGGCCATACTATGTTGAAAATACCGATTCTCGTCCGATCATCGAAGTTAAGCAACATTAGGCACAGTCAGTACTTGGATGGGTGACCGCTTGGGAACACTGTGTGCTGTTGTCTATTTTTTTCTTTTAATTATCAATGACTTATACAATTTTTGTAAGTTAATTATATGATTTATAAATTTTTACAATTATAGCAACAACAGCCATTTTATTTTGAAAATATTGATGTTGCCCGATCATTGAAGTTAAGTTTTTTTCTTTATAATTGATAACATAATACAATAATTGTAAGTAAAATATTTATATTTGTAAAATTTTGCATTTAATATCGACAACGGCCATACTATGTTGAAAATACCGATTCTCGTCCGATCATCGAAGTTAAGCAACATTAGGCACAGTCAGTACTTGGATGGGTGACCGCTTGGGAACACTGTGTGCTGTTGTCTATTTTTTTCTTTTAATTATCAATGACTTATACAATTTTTGTAAGTTAATTATATGATTTATAAATTTTTACAATTATAGCAACAACAGCCATTTTATTTTGAAAATATTGATGTTGCCCGATCATTGAAGTTAAGTTTTTTTCTTTATAATTGATAATATAATACAATAATTGTAAGTTAAATATTTATATTTGTAAAATTTTGCATTTAATATCGACAACGGCCATACTATGTTGAAAATACCGATTCTCGTCCGATCATCGAAGTTAAGCAACATTAGGCACAGTCAGTACTTGGATGGGTGACCGCTTGGGAACACTGTGTGCTGTTGTCTATTTTTTTCTTTTAATTATCAATGACTTATACAATTTTTGTAAGTTAATTATATGATTTATAAATTTTTACAATTATAGCAACAACAGCCATTTTATTTTGAAAATATTGATGTTGTCCGATCATTGAAGTTAAGTTTTTTTCTTTATAATTGATAACATAATACAATAATTGTAAGTAAAATATTTATATTTGTAAAATTTTGCATTTAATATCGACAACGGCCATACTATGTTGAAAATACCGATTCTCGTCCGATCATCGAAGTTAAGCAACATTAGGCACAGTCAGTACTTGGATGGGTGACCGCTTGGGAACACTGTGTGCTGTTGTCTATTTTTTTCTTTTAATTATCAATGACTTATACAATTTTTGTAAGTTAATTATATGATTTATAAATTTTTACAATTATAGCAACAACAGCCATTTTATTTTGAAAATATTGATGTTGTCCGATCATTGAAGTTAAGTTTTTTTCTTTATAATTGATAACATAATACAATAATTGTAAGTTAAATATTTATATTTGTAAAATTTTGCATTTAATATCGACAACGGCCATACTATGTTGAAAATACCGATTCTCGTCCGATCATCGAAGTTAAGCAACATTAGGCACAGTCAGTACTTGGATGGGTGACCGCTTGGGAACACTGTGTGCTGTTGTCTATTTTTTTCTTTTAATTATCAATGACTTATACAATTTTTGTAAGTTAATTATATGATTTATAAATTTTTACAATTATAGCAACAACAGCCATTTTATTTTGAAAATATTGATGTTGTCCGATCATTGAAGTTAAGTTTTTTTCTTTATAATTGATAACATAATACAATAATTGTAAGTTAAATATTTATATTTGTAAAATTTTGCATTTAATATCGACAACGGCCATACTATGTTGAAAATACCGATTCTCGTCCGATCATCGAAGTTAAGCAACATTAGGCACAGTCAGTACTTGGATGGGTGACCGCTTGGGAACACTGTGTGCTGTTGTCTATTTTTTTCTTTTAATTATCAATGACTTATACAATTTTTGTAAGTTAATTATATGATTTATAAATTTTTACAATTATAGCAACAACAGCCATTTTATTTTGAAAATATTGATGTTGTCCGATCATTGAAGTTAAGTTTTTTTCTTTATAATTGATAACATAATACAATAATTGTAAGTAAAATATTTATATTTGTAAAATTTTGCATTTAATATCGACAACGGCCATACTATGTTGAAAATACCGATTCTCGTCCGATCATCGAAGTTAAGCAACATTAGGCACAGTCAGTACTTGGATGGGTGACCGCTTGGGAACACTGTGTGCTGTTGTCTATTTTTTTCTTCTAAATAATCGATGATTAATAAAATTTTTGTAAGTTAATTATATGATTTATAAATTTTTACAATTATAGCAACAACAGCCATTTTATTTTGAAAATATTGATGTTGTCCGATCATTAGAGTTAAGTTTTTTTCTTTATAATTGATAACATAATACAATAATTGTAAGTTAAATATTTATATTTGTAAAATTTTGCATTTAATATCGACAACGGCCATACTATGTTGAAAATACCGATTCTCGTCCGATCATCGAAGTTAAGCAACATTAGGCACAGTCAGTACTTGGATGGGTGACCGCTTGGGAACACTGTGTGCTGTTGTCTATTTTTTTCTTTTAATTATCAATGACTTATACAATTTTTGTAAGTTAATTATATGATTTATAAATTTTTACAATTATAGCAACAACAGCCATTTTATTTTGAAAATATTGATGTTGTCCGATCATTGAAGTTAAGTTTTTTTCTTTATAATTGATAACATAATACAATAATTGTAAGTAAAATATTTATATTTGTAAAATTTTGCATTTAATATCGACAACGGCCATACTATGTTGAAAATACCGATTCTCGTCCGATCATCGAAGTTAAGCAACATTAGGCACAGTCAGTACTTGGATGGGTGACCGCTTGGGAACACTGTGTGCTGTTGTCTATTTTTTTCTTTTAATTATCAATGACTTATACAATTTTTGTAAGTTAATTATATGATTTATAAATTTTTACAATTATAGCAACAACAGCCATTTTATTTTGAAAATATTGATGTTGTCCGATCATTGAAGTTAAGTTTTTTTCTTTATAATTGATAACATAATACAATAATTGTAAGTAAAATATTTATATTTGTAAAATTTTGCATTTAATATCGACAACGGCCATACTATGTTGAAAATACCGATTCTCGTCCGATCATCGAAGTTAAGCAACATTAGGCACAGTCAGTACTTGGATGGGTGACCGCTTGGGAACACTGTGTGCTGTTGTCTATTTTTTTCTTTTAATTATCAATGACTTATACAATTTTTGTAAGTTAATTATATGATTTATAAATTTTTACAATTATAGCAACAACAGCCATTTTATTTTGAAAATATTGATGTTGTCCGATCATTGAAGTTAAGTTTTTTTCTTTATAATTGATAACATAATACAATAATTGTAAGTAAAATATTTATATTTGTAAAATTTTGCATTTAATATCGACAACGGCCATACTATGTTGAAAATACCGATTCTCGTCCGATCATCGAAGTTAAGCAACATTAGGCACAGTCAGTACTTGGATGGGTGACCGCTTGGGAACACTGTGTGCTGTTGTCTATTTTTTTCTTTTAATTATCAATGACTTATACAATTTTTGTAAGTTAATTATATGATTTATAAATTTTTACAATTATAGCAACAACAGCCATTTTATTTTGAAAATATTGATGTTGTCCGATCATTGAAGTTAAGTTTTTTTCTTTATAATTGATAACATAATACAATAATTGTAAGTAAAATATTTATATTTGTAAAATTTTGCATTTAATATCGACAACGGCCATACTATGTTGAAAATACCGATTCTCGTCCGATCATCGAAGTTAAGCAACATTAGGCACAGTCAGTACTTGGATGGGTGACCGCTTGGGAACACTGTGTGCTGTTGTCTATTTTTTTCTTTTAATTATCAATGACTTATACAATTTTTGTAAGTTAATTATATGATTTATAAATTTTTACAATTATAGCAACAACAGCCATTTTATTTTGAAAATATTGATGTTGTCCGATCATTGAAGTTAAGTTTTTTTCTTTATAATTGATAACATAATACAATAATTGTAAGTAAAATATTTATATTTGTAAAATTTTGCATTTAATATCGACAACGGCCATACTATGTTGAAAATACCGATTCTCGTCCGATCATCGAAGTTAAGCAACATTAGGCACAGTCAGTACTTGGATGGGTGACCGCTTGGGAACACTGTGTGCTGTTGTCTATTTTTTTCTTTTAATTATCAATGACTTATACAATTTTTGTAAGTTAATTATATGATTTATAAATTTTTACAATTATAGCAACAACAGCCATTTTATTTTGAAAATATTGATGTTGTCCGATCATTGAAGTTAAGTTTTTTTCTTTATAATTGATAACATAATACAATAATTGTAAGTAAAATATTTATATTTGTAAAATTTTGCATTTAATATCGACAACGGCCATACTATGTTGAAAATACCGATTCTCGTCCGATCATCGAAGTTAAGCAACATTAGGCACAGTCAGTACTTGGATGGGTGACCGCTTGGGAACACTGTGTGCTGTTGTCTATTTTTTTCTTTTAATTATCAATGACTTATACAATTTTTGTAAGTTAATTATATGATTTATAAATTTTTACAATTATAGCAACAACAGCCATTTTATTTTGAAAATATTGATGTTGTCCGATCATTGAAGTTAAGTTTTTTTCTTTATAATTGATAACATAATACAATAATTGTAAGTAAAATATTTATATTTGTAAAATTTTGCATTTAATATCGACAACGGCCATACTATGTTGAAAATACCGATTCTCGTCCGATCATCGAAGTTAAGCAACATTAGGCACAGTCAGTACTTGGATGGGTGACCGCTTGGGAACACTGTGTGCTGTTGTCTATTTTTTTCTTTTAATTATCAATGACTTATACAATTTTTGTAAGTTAATTATATGATTTATAAATTTTTACAATTATAGCAACAACAGCCATTTTATTTTGAAAATATTGATGTTGTCCGATCATTGAAGTTAAGTTTTTTTCTTTATAATTGATAACATAATACAATAATTGTAAGTAAAATATTTATATTTGTAAAATTTTGCATTTAATATCGACAACGGCCATACTATGTTGAAAATACCGATTCTCGTCCGATCATCGAAGTTAAGCAACATTAGGCACAGTCAGTACTTGGATGGGTGACCGCTTGGGAACACTGTGTGCTGTTGTCTATTTTTTTCTTTTAATTATCAATGACTTATACAATTTTTGTAAGTTAATTATATGATTTATAAATTTTTACAATTATAGCAACAACAGCCATTTTATTTTGAAAATATTGATGTTGTCCGATCATTGAAGTTAAGTTTTTTTCTTTATAATTGATAATATAATACAATAATTGTAAGTTAAATATTTATATTTGTAAAATTTTGCATTTAATATCGACAACGGCCATACTATGTTGAAAATACCGATTCTCGTCCGATCATCGAAGTTAAGCAACATTAGGCACAGTCAGTACTTGGATGGGTGACCGCTTGGGAACACTGTGTGCTGTTGTCTATTTTTTTCTTTTAATTATCAATGACTTATACAATTTTTGTAAGTTAATTATATGATTTATAAATTTTTACAATTATAGCAACAACAGCCATTTTATTTTGAAAATATTGATGTTGCCCGATCATTGAAGTTAAGTTTTTTTCTTTATAATTGATAATATAATACAATAATTGTAAGTATAATATTTATATTTGTAAAATTTTGCGTTTAATATCGACAACGGCCATACTATGTTGAAAATACCGATTCTCGTCCGATCATCGAAGTTAAGCAACATTAGGCACAGTCAGTACTTGGATGGGTGACCGCTTGGGAACACTGTGTGCTGTTGTCTATTTTTTTCTTTTAATTATCAATGACTTATACAATTTTTGTAAGTTAATTATATGATTTATAAATTTTTACAATTATAGCAACAACAGCCATTTTATTTTGAAAATATTGATGTTGCCCGATCATTGAAGTTAAGTTTTTTTCTTTATAATTGATAATATAATACAATAATTGAAAGTAAAATATTTATATTTGTAAAATTTTGCATTTAATATCGACAACGGCCATACTATGTTGAAAATACCGATTCTCGTCCGATCATCGAAGTTAAGCAACATTAGGCACAGTCAGTACTTGGATGGGTGACCGCTTGGGAACACTGTGTGCTGTTGTCTATTTTTTTCTTTTAATTATCAATGACTTATACAATTTTTGTAAGTTAATTATATGATTTATAAATTTTTACAATTATAGCAACAACAGCCATTTTATTTTGAAAATATTGATGTTGCCCGATCATTGAAGTTAAAATACAATAATTGTAAGTTAAATATTTATATTTGTAAAATTTTGCATTTAATATCGACAACGGCCATACTATGTTGAAAATACCGATTCTCGTCCGATCATCGAAGTTAAGCAACATTAGGCACAGTCAGTACTTGGATGGGTGACCGCTTGGGAACACTGTGTGCTGTTGTCTATTTTTTTCTTTTAATTATCAATGACTTATACAATTTTTGTAAGTTAATTATATGATTTATAAATTTTTACAATTATAGCAACAACAGCCATTTTATTTTGAAAATATTGATGTTGTCCGATCATTGAAGTTAAGTTTTTTTCTTTATAATTGATAACATTTTACAATAATTGTAAGTAAAATATTTATATTTGTAAAATTTTGCATTTAATATCGACAACGGCCATACTATGTTGAAAATACCGATTCTCGTCCGATCATCGAAGTTAAGCAACATTAGGCACAGTCAGTACTTGGATGGGTGACCGCTTGGGAACACTGTGTGCTGTTGTCTATTTTTTTCTTTTAATTATCAATGACTTATACAATTTTTGTAAGTTAATTATATGATTTATAAATTTTTACAATTATAGCAACAACAGCCATTTTATTTTGAAAATATTGATGTTGTCCGATCATTGAAGTTAAGTTTTTTTCTTTATAATTGATAACATTAATCAATAATTGTAAGTAAAATATTTATATTTGTAAAATTTTGCATTTAATATCGACAACGGCCATACTATGTTGAAAATACCGATTCTCGTCCGATCATCGAAGTTAAGCAACATTAGGCACAGTCAGTACTTGGATGGGTGACCGCTTGGGAACACTGTGTGCTGTTGTCTATTTTTTTCTTTTAATTATCAATGACTTATACAATTTTTGTAAGTTAATTATATGATTTATAAATTTTTACAATTATAGCAACAACAGCCATTTTATTTTGAAAATATTGATGTTGTCCGATCATTGAATTAAGTTTTTTTCTTTATAATTGATAACATTAATCAATAATTGTAAGAAAAATATTTATATTTGTAAAATTTTGCATTTAATATCGACAACGGCCATACTATGTTGAAAATACCGATTCTCGTCCGATCATCGAAGTTAAGCAACATTAGGCACAGTCAGTACTTGGATGGGTGACCGCTTGGGAACACTGTGTGCTGTTGTCTATTTTTTTCTTTTAATTATCAATGACTTAAAAAATTTTTGTAAGTTAATTATATGATTTATAAATTTTTACAATTAAAGCAACAACAGCCATTTTCTTTTGAAAATATTGATGTTGCCCAATCATTGAAGTTAAGTTTTTTTCTTTATAATTGATAACATTAATCAATAATTGTAAGAAAAATATTTATTTTTGTTAAATTTTGCATTTAATATCGACAACGGCCATACTATGTTGAAAATACCGATTCTCGTCCGATCATCGAAGTTAAGCAACATTAGGCACAGTCAGTACTTGGATGGGTGACCGCTTGGGAACACTGTGTGCTATTGTCTATTTTTTCTTTTAATTATCAATGACTTATACATTTTTTGTAAGTTAATTATATGATTTATAAATTTTTTACAATTATAGCAACAACAGCCATTTTATTTTGAAAATATTGATGTTGTCCGATCATTGAAGTTAAGTTTTTTTTCTTTATAATTGATAACATAATACAATAATTGTAAGTAAAATATTTATTTTTGTAAAATTTTGCATTTAATATCGACAACGGCCATAATATGTTGAAAATACCGATTCTCGTCCGATCATCGAAGTTAAGCAACATTAGGCACAGTCAGTACTTGGATGGGTGACCGCTTGGGAACACTGTGTGCTGTTGTCTATTTTTTTCTTTTAATAATCAATGACTTATACAATTTTTGTAAGTTAATTATATGATTTATAAATTTTTACAATTATAGCAACAACAGCCATTTTATTTTGAAAATATTGATGTTGTCCGATCATTGAAGTTAAGTTTTTTTCTTTATAATTGATAACATTATACAATAATTGTAAGTAAAATATTTATATTTGTAAAATTTTGCATTTAATATCGACAACGGCCATACTATGTTGAAAATACCGATTCTCGTCCGATCATCGAAGTTAAGCAACATTAGGCACAGTCAGTACTTGGATGGGTGACCGCTTGGGAACACTGTGTGCTGTTGTCTATTTTTTTCTTTTAATTATCAATGACATACAATTTTTGTAAGTTAATTATATGATTTATAAATTTTTACAATTATAGCAACAACAGCCATTTTATTTTGAAAATATTGATGTTGTCCGATCATTGAAGTTAAGTTTTTTTCTTTATTATTGATAACATAATACAATAATTGTAAGAAAAATATTTATATTTGTAAAATTTTGCATTTAATATCGACAACGGCCATACTATGTTGAAAATACCGATTCTCGTCCGATCATCGAAGTTAAGCAACATTAGGCACAGTCAGTACTTGGATGGGTGACCGCTTGGGAACACTGTGTGCTGTTGTCTATTTTTTTCTTTTAATTATCAATGACTTATACAATTTTTGTAAGTTAATTATATGATTTATAAATTTTTACAATTATAGCAACAACAGCCATTTTATTTTGAAAATATTGATGTTGTCCGATCATTGAAGTTAAGTTTTTTTTCTTTATAATTGATAACATAATACAATAATTGTAAGTAAAATATTTATATTTGTAAAATTTTGCATTTAATATCGACAACGGCCATACTATGTTGAAAATACCGATTCTCGTCCGATCATCGAAGTTAAGCAACATTAGGCACAGTCAGTACTTGGATGGGTGACCGCTTGGGAACACTGTGTGCTGTTGTCTATTTTTTTCTTTTAATTATCAATGACTTATACAATTTTTGTAAGTTAATTATATGATTTATAAATTTTTACAATTATAGCAACAACAGCCATTTTATTTTGAAAATATTGATGTTGTCCGATCATTGAAGTTAAGTTTTTTTCTTTATAATTGATAACATAATACAATAATTGTAAGTAAAATATTTATATTTGTAAAATTTTGCATTTAATATCGACAACGGCCATACTATGTTGAAAATACCGATTCTCGTCCGATCATCGAAGTTAAGCAACATTAGGCACAGTCAGTACTTGGATGGGTGACCGCTTGGGAACACTGTGTGCTGTTGTCTATTTTTTTCTTCTGAATAATCGATGATTAATACAATTTTTGTAAGTTAATTATATGATTTATAAATTTTTACAATTATAGCAACAACAGCCATTTTATTTTGAAAATATTGATGTTGTCCGATCATTGAAGTTAAGTTTTTTTCTTTATTATTGATAACATAATACAATAATTGTAAGAAAAATATTTATATTTGTAAAATTTTGCATTTAATATCGACAACGGCCATACTATGTTGAAAATACCGATTCTCGTCCGATCATCGAAGTTAAGCAACAACATTAGGCACAGTCAGTACTTGGATGGGTGACCGCTTGGGAACACTGTGTGCTGTTGTCTATTTTTTTCTTTTAATTATCAATGACTTATACAATTTTTGTAAGTTAATTATATGATTTATAAATTTTTACAATTATAGCAACAACAGCCATTTTATTTTGAAAATATTGATGTTTCCCGATCATTGAAGTTAAGTTTTTTTCTTTATAATTGATAATATAATACAATAATTTTAAGTTAAATATTTATATTTGTAAAATTTTGCATTTAATATCGACAACGGCCATACTATGTTGAAAATACCGATTCTCGTCCGATCATCGAAGTTAAGCAACATTAGGCACAGTCAGTACTTGGATGGGTGACCGCTTGGGAACATACACTGTGTGCTGTTGTCTATTTTTTTCTTTTAATTATCAATGACTTATACAATTTTTGTAAGTTAATTATATGATTTATAAATTTTTACAATTATAGCAACAACAGCCATTTTATTTTGAAAATATTGATGTTGTCCGATCATTGAAGTTAAGTTTTTTTCTTTATAATTGATAATAATATACAATAATTGTAAGTAAAATATTTATATTTGTAAAATTTTGCATTTTAATATCGACAACGGCCATACTATGTTGAAAATACCGATTCTCGTCCGATCATCGAAGTTAAGCAACATTAGGCACAGTCAGTACTTGGATGGGTGACCGCTTGGGAACACTGTGTGCTGTTGTCTATTTTTTTCTTTTAATTATCAATGACTTATACAATTTTTGTAAGTTAATTATATGATTTATAAATTTTTACAATTATAGCAACAACAGCCATTTTTATTTTGAAAATATTGATGTTGTCCGATCATTGAAGTAAAGTTTTTTCTTTATAATTGATAACATAATACAATAATTGTAATTAAAATATTTATATTTGTAAAATTTTGCATTTAATATCGACAACGGCCATACTATGTTGAAAATACCGATTCTCGTCCGATCATCGAAGTTAAGCAACATTAGGCACAGTCAGTACTTGGATGGGTGACCGCTTGGGAACACTGTGTGCTGTTGTCTATTTTTTTCTTTTTAATAATCGATGACTTATACAATTTTTGTAAGTTAATTATATGATTTATAAATTTTTACAATTATAGCAACAACAGCCATTTTATTTTGAAAATATTGATGTTGTCCGATCATTGAAGTTAAGTTTTTTTTCTTTATAATTGATAACATTAATCAATAATTGTAAGTAAAATATTTATATTTGTAAAATTTTGCATTTAATATCGACAACGGCCATACTATGTTGAAAATACCGATTCTCGTCCGATCATCGAAGTTAAGCAACATTAGGCACAGTCAGTACTTGGATGGGTGACCGCTTGGGAACACTGTGTGCTGTTGTCTATTTTTTTCTTTTAATTATCAATGACTTATACAATTTTTGTAAGTTAATTATATGATTTATAAATTTTTACAATTATAGCAACAACAGCCATTTTATTTTGAAAATATTGATGTTGTCCGATCATTGAAGTTAAGTTTTATTCTTTATTATTGATAACATAATACAATAATTGTAAGAAAAATATTTATATTTGTAAAATTTTGCATTTAATATCGACAACGGCCATACTATGTTGAAAATACCGATTCTCGTCCGATCATCGAAGTTAAGCAACATTAGGCACAGTCAGTACTTGGATGGGTGACCGCTTGGGAACACTGTGTGCTGTTGTCTATTTTTTTCTTTTAATTATCAATGACTTATACAATTTTTGTAAGTTAATTATATGATTTATAAATTTTTACAATTATAGCAACAACAGCCATTTTATTTTGAAAATATTGATGTTGTCCGATCATTAGAGTTAAGTTTTTTTCTTTATAATTGATAACATAATACAATAATTGTAAGTAAAATATTTATATTTGTAAAATTTTGCATTTAATATCGACAACGGCCATACTATGTTGAAAATACCGATTCTCGTCCGATCATCGAAGTTAAGCAACATTAGGCACAGTCAGTACTTGGATGGGTGACCGCTTGGGAACACTGTGTGCTGTTGTCTATTTTTTTCTTTTAATTATCAATGACTTATACAATTTTTGTAAGTTAATTATATGATTTATAAATTTTTACAATTATAGCAACAACAGCCATTTTATTTTGAAAATATTGATGTTGTCCGATCATTGAAGTTAAGTTTTTTTCTTTATAATTGATAACATAATACAATAATTGTAAGTAAAATATTTATATTTGTAAAATTTTGCATTTAATATCGACAACGGCCATACTATGTTGAAAATACCGATTCTCGTCCGATCATCGAAGTTAAGCAACATTAGGCACAGTCAGTACTTGGATGGGTGACCGCTTGGGAACACTGTGTGCTGTTGTCTATTTTTTTCTTTTAATTATCAATGACTTATACAATTTTTGTAAGTTAATTATATGATTTATAAATTTTTACAATTATAGCAACAACAGCCATTTTATTTTGAAAATATTGATGTTGTCCCGATCATTGAAGTTAAGTTTTTTTCTTTATAATTGATAACATAATACAATAATTGTAAGTAAAATATTTATATTTGTAAAATTTTGCATTTAATATCGACAACGGCCATACTATGTTGAAAATACCGATTCTCGTCCGATCATCGAAGTTAAGCAACATTAGGCACAGTCAGTACTTGGATGGGTGACCGCTTGGGAACACTGTGTGCTGTTGTCTATTTTTTTCTTCTGACTAATCGATGACTTATACAATTTTTGTAAGTTAATTATATGATTTATAAATTTTTACAATTATAGCAACAACAGCCATTTTATTTTGAAAATATTGATGTTGTCCGATCATGAGAGTTAAGTTTTTTTCTTTATAATTGATAACATAATACAATAATTGTAAGTAAAATATTTATATTTGTAAAATTTTGCATTTAATATCGACAACGGCCATACTATGTTGAAAATACCGATTCTCGTCCGATCATCGAAGTTAAGCAACATTAGGCACAGTCAGTACTTGGATGGGTGACCGCTTGGGAACACTGTGTGCTGTTGTCTATTTTTTTCTTTTAATTATCAATGACTTATACAATTTTTGTAAGTTAATTATATGATTTATAAATTTTTACAATTATAGCAACAACAGCCATTTTATTTTGAAAATATTGATGTTGTCCGATCATTGAAGTTAAGTTTTTTTCTTTATAATTGATAACATAATACAATAATTGTAAAGTTAAATATTTATATTTGTAAAATTTTGCATTTAATATCGACAACGGCCATACTATGTTGAAAATACCGATTCTCGTCCGATCATCGAAGTTAAGCAACATTAGGCACAGTCAGTACTTGGATGGGTGACCGCTTGGGAACACTGTGTGCTGTTGTCTATTTTTTTCTTTTAATTATCAATGACTTATACAATTTTTGTAAGTTAATTATATGATTTATAAATTTTTACAATTATAGCAACAACAGCCATTTTATTTTGAAAATATTGATGTTGTCCGATCATTGAAGTTAAGTTTTTTTTCTTTATAATTGATAACATAATACAATAATTGTAAGTAAAATATTTATATTTGTAAAATTTTGCATTTAATATCGACAACGGCCATACTATGTTGAAAATACCGATTCTCGTCCGATCATCGAAGTTAAGCAACATTAGGCACAGTCAGTACTTGGATGGGTGACCGCTTGGGAACACTGTGTGCTGTTGTCTATTTTTTTCTTTTAATTATCAATGACTTATACAATTTTTGTAAGTTAATTATATGATTTATAAATTTTTACAATTATAGCAACAACAGCCATTTTATTTTGAAAATATTGATGTTGCCCGATCATTGAAGTTAAGTTTTTTTTCTTTATAATTGATAACATTTTACAATAATTGTAAGTTAAATATTTATATTTGTAAAATTTTGCATTTAATATCGACAACGGCCATACTATGTTGAAAATACCGATTCTCGTCCGATCATCGAAGTTAAGCAACATTAGGCACAGTCAGTACTTGGATGGGTGACCGCTTGGGAACACTGTGTGCTGTTGTCTATTTTTTTCTTTTAATTATCAATGACTTATACAATTTTTGTAAGTTAATTATATGATTTATAAATTTTTACAATTATAGCAACAACAGCCATTTTATTTTGAAAATATTGATGTTGTCCGATCATTGAAGTTAAGTTTTTTTCTTTATAATTGATAACATAATACAATAATTGTAAAGTTAAAATATTTATATTTGTAAAATTTTGCATTTAATATCGACAACGGCCATACTATGTTGAAAATACCGATTCTCGTCCGATCATCGAAGTTAAGCAACATTAGGCACAGTCAGTACTTGGATGGGTGACCGCTTGGGAACACTGTGTGCTGTTGTCTATTTTTTTCTTTTAATTATCAATGACTTATACAATTTTTGTAAGTTAATTATATGATTTATAAATTTTTACAATTATAGCAACAACAGCCATTTTATTTTGAAAATATTGATGTTGTCCCGATCATTGAAGTTAAGTTTTTTTCTTTATAATTGATAACATAATACAATAATTGTAAGTTAAAATATTTATATTTGTAAAATTTTGCATTTAATATCGACAACGGCCATACTATGTTGAAAATACCGATTCTCGTCCGATCATCGAAGTTAAGCAACATTAGGCACAGTCAGTCAGTACTTGGATGGGTGACCGCTTGGGAACACTGTGTGCTGTTGTCTATTTTTTTCTTTTTAATTATCAATGACTTATACAATTTTTGTAAGTTAATTATATGATTTATAAATTTTTACAATTATAGCAACAACAGCCATTTTATTTTGAAAATATTGATGTTGTCCGATCATTGAAGTTAAGTTTTTTTCTTTATAATTGATAACATAATACAATAATTGTAAGTAAAATATTTATATTTGTAAAATTTTGCATTTAATATCGACAACGGCCATACTATGTTGAAAATACCGATTCTCGTCCGATCATCGAAGTTAAGCAAACATTAGGCACAGTCAGTACTTGGATGGGTGACCGCTTGGGAACACTGTGTGCTGTTGTCTATTTTTTTCTTTTAATTATCAATGACTTATACAATTTTTGTAAGTTAATTATATGATTTATAAATTTTTACAATTATAGCAACAACAGCCATTTTATTTTGAAAATATTGATGTTGTCCGATCATTGAAGTTAAGTTTTTTTCTTTATAATTGATAACATAATACAATAATTGTAAGTAAAATATTTATATTTGTAAAATTTTGCATTTAATATCGACAACGGCCATACTATGTTGAAAATACCGATTCTCGTCCGATCATCGAAGTTAAGCAACATTAGGCACAGTCAGTACTTGGATGGGTGACCGCTTGGGAACACTGTGTGCTGTTGTCTATTTTTTTTCTTTTAATTAACAATGACTTATACAATTTTTGTAAGTTAATTATATGATTTATAAATTTTTACAATTATAGCAACAACAGCCATTTTATTTTGAAAATATTGATGTTGTCCGATCATTGAAGTTAAGTTTTTTTCTTTATAATTGATAACATAATACAATAATTGTAAGTAAAATATTTATATTTGTAAAATTTTGCATTTAATATCGACAACGGCCATACTATGTTGAAAATACCGATTCTCGTCCGATCATCGAAGTTAAGCAACATTAGGCACAGTCAGTACTTGGATGGGTGACCGCTTGGGAACACTGTGTGCTGTTGTCTATTTTTTTCTTTTAATTATCAATGACTTATACAATTTTTGTAAGTTAATTATATGATTTATAAATTTTTACAATTATAGCAACAACAGCCATTTTATTTTGAAAATATTGATGTTTCCCGATCATTGAAGTTAAGTTTTTTTCTTTATAATTGATAACATAATACAATAATTGTAAGTAAAATATTTATATTTGTAAAATTTTGCATTTAATATCGACAACGGCCATACTATGTTGAAAATACCGATTCTCGTCCGATCATCGAAGTTAAGCAACATTAGGCACAGTCAGTACTTGGATGGGTGACCGCTTGGGAACACTGTGTGCTGTTGTCTATTTTTTTCTTTTAATTATCAATGACTTATACAATTTTTGTAAGTTAATTATATGATTTATAAATTTTTACAATTATAGCAACAACAGCCATTTTATTTTGAAAATATTGATGTTGTCCGATCATTGAAGTTAAGTTTTTTTCTTTATAATTGATAACATAATACAATAATTGTAAGTTAAAATATTTATATTTGTAAAATTTTGCATTTAATATCGACAACGGCCATACTATGTTGAAAATACCGATTCTCGTCCGATCATCGAAGTTAAGCAACATTAGGCACAGTCAGTACTTGGATGGGTGACCGCTTGGGAACACTGTGTGCTGTTGTCTATTTTTTTCTTTTAATTATCAATGACTTATACAATTTTTGTAAGTTAATTATATGATTTATAAATTTTTACAATTATAGCAACAACAGCCATTTTATTTTGAAAATATTGATGTTGTCCGATCATTGAAGTTAAGTTTTTTTCTTTATAATTGATAACATAATACAATAATTGTAAGTAAAATATTTATATTTGTAAAATTTTGCATTTAATATCGACAACGGCCATACTATGTTGAAAATACCGATTCTCGTCCGATCATCGAAGTTAAGCAACATTAGGCACAGTCAGTACTTGGATGGGTGACCGCTTGGGAACACTGTGTGCTGTTGTCTATTTTTTTCTTTTAATTATCAATGACTTATACAATTTTTGTAAGTTAATTATATGATTTATAAATTTTTACAATTATAGCAACAACAGCCATTTTATTTTGAAAATATTGATGTTGTCCGATCATTGAATTAAGTTTTTTTCTTTATAATTGATAACATTAATCAATAATTGTAAGAAAAATATTTATATTTGTAAAATTTTGCATTTAATATCGACAACGGCCATACTATGTTGAAAATACCGATTCTCGTCCGATCATCGAAGTTAAGCAACATTAGGCACAGTCAGTACTTGGATGGGTGACCGCTTGGGAACACTGTGTGCTGTTGTCTATTTTTTTCTTTTAATTATCAATGACTTATACAATTTTTGTAAGTTAATTATATGATTTATAAATTTTTACAATTATAGCAACAACAGCCATTTTATTTTGAAAATATTGATGTTGTCCGATCATTGAAGTTAAGTTTTTTTCTTTATAATTGATAACATTATACAATAATTGTAAGTTAAATATTTATATTTGTAAAATTTTGCATTTAATATCGACAACGGCCATACTATGTTGAAAATACCGATTCTCGTCCGATCATCGAAGTTAAGCAACATTAGGCACAGTCAGTACTTGGATGGGTGACCGCTTGGGAACACTGTGTGCTGTTGTCTATTTTTTTCTTTTAATTATCAATGACTTATACAATTTTTGTAAGTTAATTATATGATTTATAAATTTTTACAATTATAGCAACAACAGCCATTTTATTTTGAAAATATTGATGTTGCCCGATCATTGAAGTTAAGTTTTTTTCTTTATAATTGATAACATAATACAATAATTGTAAGTTAAAATATTTATATTTGTAAAATTTTGCATTTAATATCGACAACGGCCATACTATGTTGAAAATACCGATTCTCGTCCGATCATCGAAGTTAAGCAACATTAGGCACAGTCAGTACTTGGATGGGTGACCGCTTGGGAACACTGTGTGCTGTTGTCTATTTTTTTCTTTTAATTATCAATGACTTATACAATTTTTGTAAGTTAATTATATGATTTATAAATTTTTACAATTATAGCAACAACAGCCATTTTATTTTGAAAATATTGATGTTGTCCGATCATTGAAGTTAAGTTTTTTTCTTTATAATTGATAACATAATACAATAATTGTAAGTAAAATATTTATATTTGTAAAATTTTGCATTTAATATCGACAACGGCCATACTATGTTGAAAATACCGATTCTCGTCCGATCATCGAAGTTAAGCAACATTAGGCACAGTCAGTACTTGGATGGGTGACCGCTTGGGAACACTGTGTGCTGTTGTCTATTTTTTTCTTTTAATTATCAATGACTTATACAATTTTTGTAAGTTAATTATATGATTTATAAATTTTTACAATTATAGCAACAACAGCCATTTTATTTTGAAAATATTGATGTTGTCCGATCATTGAAGTTAAGTTTTTTTCTTTATAATTGATAATATAATACAATAATTGAAAGTAAAATATTTATATTTGTAAAATTTTGCATTTAATACCGACAACGGCCATACTATGTTGAAAATACCGATTCTCGTCCGATCATCGAAGTTAAGCAACATTAGGCACAGTCAGTACTTGGATGGGTGACCGCTTGGGAACACTGTGTGCTGTTGTCTATTTTTTTCTTTTAATTATCAATGACTTATACAATTTTTGTAAGTTAATTATATGATTTATAAATTTTTACAATTATAGCAACAACAGCCATTTTATTTTGAAAATATTGATGTTGTCCGATCATTGAAGTTAAGTTTTTTTCTTTATAATTGATAACATAATACAATAATTGTAAGTAAAATATTTATATTTGTAAAATTTTGCATTTAATATCGACAACGGCCATACTATGTTGAAAATACCGATTCTCGTCCGATCATCGAAGTTAAGCAACATTAGGCACAGTCAGTACTTGGATGGGTGACCGCTTGGGAACACTGTGTGCTGTTGTCTATTTTTTTCTTTTAATTATCAATGACTTATACAATTTTTGTAAGTTAATTATATGATTTATAAATTTTTACAATTATAGCAACAACAGCCATTTTATTTTGAAAATATTGATGTTGTCCGATCATTGAAGTTAAGTTTTTTTCTTTATAATTGATAACATAATACAATAATTGTAAGTTAAAATATTTATATTTGTAAAATTTTGCATTTAATATCGACAACGGCCATACTATGTTGAAAATACCGATTCTCGTCCGATCATCGAAGTTAAGCAACATTAGGCACAGTCAGTACTTGGATGGGTGACCGCTTGGGAACACTGTGTGCTGTTGTCTATTTTTTTCTTTTAATTATCAATGACTTATACAATTTTTGTAAGTTAATTATATGATTTATAAATTTTTACAATTATAGCAACAACAGCCATTTTATTTTGAAAATATTGATGTTGTCCGATCATTGAAGTTAAGTTTTTTTCTTTATAATTGATAACATAATACAATAATTGTAAGTAAAATATTTATATTTGTAAAATTTTGCATTTAATATCGACAACGGCCATACTATGTTGAAAATACCGATTCTCGTCCGATCATCGAAGTTAAGCAACATTAGGCACAGTCAGTACTTGGATGGGTGACCGCTTGGGAACACTGTGTGCTGTTGTCTATTTTTTTCTTTTAATTATCAATGACTTATACAATTTTTGTAAGTTAATTATATGATTTATAAATTTTTACAATTATAGCAACAACAGCCATTTTATTTTGAAAATATTGATGTTGTCCGATCATTGAAGTTAAGTTTTTTTCTTTATAATTGATAACATAATACAATAATTGTAAGTAAAATATTTATATTTGTAAAATTTTGCATTTAATATCGACAACGGCCATACTATGTTGAAAATACCGATTCTCGTCCGATCATCGAAGTTAAGCAACATTAGGCACAGTCAGTACTTGGATGGGTGACCGCTTGGGAACACTGTGTGCTGTTGTCTATTTTTTTCTTTTAATTATCAATGACTTATACAATTTTTGTAAGTTAATTATATGATTTATAAATTTTTACAATTATAGCAACAACAGCCATTTTATTTTGAAAATATTGATGTTGTCCGATCATTGAAGTTAAGTTTTTTTCTTTATAATTGATAATATAATACAATAATTGTAAGTTAAATATTTATATTTGTAAAATTTTGCATTTAATATCGACAACGGCCATACTATGTTGAAAATACCGATTCTCGTCCGATCATCGAAGTTAAGCAACATTAGGCACAGTCAGTACTTGGATGGGTGACCGCTTGGGAACACTGTGTGCTGTTGTCTATTTTTTTCTTTTAATTATCAATGACTTATACAATTTTTGTAAGTTAATTATATGATTTATAAATTTTTACAATTATAGCAACAACAGCCATTTTATTTTGAAAATATTGATGTTGTCCGATCATTGAAGTTAAGTTTTTTTCTTTATAATTGATAACATAATACAATAATTGTAAGTAAAATATTTATATTTGTAAAATTTTGCATTTAATATCGACAACGGCCATACTATGTTGAAAATACCGATTCTCGTCCGATCATCGAAGTTAAGCAACATTAGGCACAGTCAGTACTTGGATGGGTGACCGCTTGGGAACACTGTGTGCTGTTGTCTATTTTTTTCTTTTAATTATCAATGACTTATACAATTTTTGTAAGTTAATTATATGATTTATAAATTTTTACAATTATAGCAACAACAGCCATTTTATTTTGAAAATATTGATGTTGTCCGATCATTGAAGTTAAGTTTTTTTCTTTATAATTGATAACATAATACAATAATTGTAAGTTAAATATTTATATTTGTAAAATTTTGCATTTAATATCGACAACGGCCATACTATGTTGAAAATACCGATTCTCGTCCGATCATCGAAGTTAAGCAACATTAGGCACAGTCAGTACTTGGATGGGTGACCGCTTGGGAACACTGTGTGCTGTTGTCTATTTTTTTCTTTTAATTATCAATGACTTATACAATTTTTGTAAGTTAATTATATGATTTATAAATTTTTACAATTATAGCAACAACAGCCATTTTATTTTGAAAATATTGATGTTGTCCGATCATTGAAGTTAAGTTTTTTTCTTTATAATTGATAATATAATACAATAATTGTAAGTTAAAATATTTATATTTGTAAAATTTTGCATTTAATATCGACAACGGCCATACTATGTTGAAAATACCGATTCTCGTCCGATCATCGAAGTTAAGCAACATTAGGCACAGTCAGTACTTGGATGGGTGACCGCTTGGGAACACTGTGTGCTGTTGTCTATTTTTTTCTTTTAATTATCAATGACTTATACAATTTTTGTAAGTTAATTATATGATTTATAAATTTTTACAATTATAGCAACAACAGCCATTTTATTTTGAAAATATTGATGTTGTCCGATCATTGAAGTAAAGTTTTTTTCTTTATAATTGATAACATAATACAATAATTGTAAGTTAAAATATTTATATTTGTAAAATTTTGCATTTAATATCGACAACGGCCATACTATGTTGAAAATACCGATTCTCGTCCGATCATCGAAGTTAAGCAACATTAGGCACAGTCAGTACTTGGATGGGTGACCGCTTGGGAACACTGTGTGCTGTTGTCTATTTTTTTCTTTTAATTATCAATGACTTATACAATTTTTGTAAGTTAATTATATGATTTATAAATTTTTACAATTATAGCAACAACAGCCATTTTATTTTGAAAATATTGATGTTGTCCGATCATTGAAGTTAAGTTTTTTTCTTTATAATTGATAACATAATACAATAATTGTAAGTAAAATATTTATATTTGTAAAATTTTGCATTTAATATCGACAACGGCCATACTATGTTGAAAATACCGATTCTCGTCCGATCATCGAAGTTAAGCAACATTAGGCACAGTCAGTACTTGGATGGGTGACCGCTTGGGAACACTGTGTGCTGTTGTCTATTTTTTTCTTTTAATTATCAATGACTTATACAATTTTTGTAAGTTAATTATATGATTTATAAATTTTTACAATTATAGCAACAACAGCCATTTTATTTTGAAAATATTGATGTTGTCCGATCATTGAAGTTAAGTTTTTTTCTTTATAATTGATAACATAATACAATAATTGTAAGTAAAATATTTATATTTGTAAAATTTTGCATTTAATATCGACAACGGCCATACTATGTTGAAAATACCGATTCTCGTCCGATCATTGAAGTTAAGCAACATTAGGCACAGTCGTCAGTACTTGGATGGGTGACCGTTTGGGAACACTGTGTGCTGTTGTCTATTTTTTTCTTTTAATTATCAATGACTTATACAATTTTTGTAAGTTAATTATATGATTTATAAATTTTTACAATTATAGCAACAACAGCCATTTTATTTTGAAAATATTGATGTTGTCCGATCATTGAAGTTAAGTTTTTTTCTTTATAATTGATAACATAATACAATAATTGTAAGTAAAATATTTATATTTGTAAAATTTTGCATTTAATATCGACAACGGCCATACTATGTTGAAAATACCGATTCTCGTCCGATCATCGAAGTTAAGCAACATTAGGCACAGTCAGTACTTGGATGGGTGACCGCTTGGGAACACTGTGTGCTGTTGTCTATTTTTTTCTTTTAATTATCAATGACTTATACAATTTTTGTAAGTTAATTATATGATTTATAAATTTTTACAATTATAGCAACAACAGCCATTTTATTTTGAAAATATTGATGTTGTCCGATCATTAGAGTTAAGTTTTTTTTCTTTATAATTGATAACATTATACAATAATTGAAAGTAAAATATTTATATTTGTAAAATTTTGCATTTAATATCGACAACGGCCATACTATGTTGAAAATACCGATTCTCGTCCGATCATCGAAGTTAAGCAACATTAGGCACAGTCAGTACTTGGATGGGTGACCGCTTGGGAACACTGTGTGCTGTTGTCTATTTTTTTCTTTTAATTATCAATGACTTATACAATTTTTGTAAGTTAATTATATGATTTATAAATTTTTACAATTATAGCAACAACAGCCATTTTATTTTGAAAATATTGATGTTGTCCGATCATTGAAGTTAAGTTTTTTTTCTTTATAATTGATAACATAATACAATAATTGTAAGTAAAATATTTATATTTGTAAAATTTTGCATTTAATATCGACAACGGCCATACTATGTTGAAAATACCGATTCTCGTCCGATCATCGAAGTTAAGCAACATTAGGCACAGTCAGTACTTGGATGGGTGACCGCTTGGGAACACTGTGTGCTGTTGTCTATTTTTTTCTTTTAATTATCAATGACTTATACAATTTTTGTAAGTTAATTATATGATTTATAAATTTTTACAATTATAGCAACAACAGCCATTTTATTTTGAAAATATTGATGTTGTCCGATCATTAGAGTTAAGTTTTTTTCTTTATAATTGATAACATAATACAATAATTGTAAGTAAAATATTTATATTTGTAAAATTTTGCATTTAATATCGACAACGGCCATACTATGTTGAAAATACCGATTCTCGTCCGATCATCGAAGTTAAGCAACATTAGGCACAGTCAGTACTTGGATGGGTGACCGCTTGGGAACACTGTGTGCTGTTGTCTATTTTTTTCTTTTAATTATCAATGACTTATACAATTTTTGTAAGTTAATTATATGATTTATAAATTTTTACAATTATAGCAACAACAGCCATTTTATTTTGAAAATATTGATGTTGTCCGATCATTGCAGTTAAGTTTTTTTTCTTTATAATTGATAACATAATACAATAATTGTAAGTTAAATATTTATATTTGTAAAATTTTGCATTTAATATCGACAACGGCCATACTATGTTGAAAATACCGATTCTCGTCCGATCATCGAAGTTAAGCAACATTAGGCACAGTCAGTACTTGGATGGGTGACCGCTTGGGAACACTGTGTGCTGTTGTCTATTTTTTTCTTTTAATTATCAATGACTTATACAATTTTTGTAAGTTAATTATATGATTTATAAATTTTTACAATTATAGCAACAACAGCCATTTTATTTTGAAAATATTGATGTTGTCCGATCATTGAAGTTAAGTTTTTTTTCTTTATAATTGATAACATTATACAATAATTGAAAGTAAAATATTTATATTTGTAAAATTTTGCATTTAATATCGACAACGGCCATACTATGTTGAAAATACCGATTCTCGTCCGATCATCGAAGTTAAGCAACATTAGGCACAGTCAGTACTTGGATGGGTGACCGCTTGGGAACACTGTGTGCTGTTGTCTATTTTTTTTTCTTTAATTATCGATGACTTATACAATTTTTGTAAGTTAAATATATGATTTATAAATTTTTACAATTATAGCAACAACAGCCATTTTATTTTGAAAATATTGATGTTGTCCGATAATTGAAGTTAAGTTTTTTTCTTTATTATTGATAACATAATACAATAATTGTAAGTTAAAATATTTATATTTGTAAAATTTTGCATTTAATATCGACAACGGCCATACTATGTTGAAAATACCGATTCTCGTCCGATCATCGAAGTTAAGCAACATTAGGCACAGTCAGTACTTGGATGGGTGACCGCTTGGGAACACTGTGTGCTGTTGTCTATTTTTTTTCTTTTAATTATCAATGACTTATACAATTTTTGTAAGTTTAATTATATGATTTATAAATTTTTACAATTATAGCAACAACAGCCATTTTATTTTGAAAATATTGATGTTGTCCGATCATTGAAGTTAAGTTTTTTTTCTTTATAATTGATAACATAATACAATTATTGTAAGTAAAATATTTATATTTGTAAAATTTTGCATTTAATATCGACAACGGCCATACTATGTTGAAAATACCGATTCTCGTCCGATCATCGAAGTTAAGCAACATTAGGCACAGTCAGTACTTGGATGGGTGACCGCTTGGGAACACTGTGTGCTGTGTGCTGTTGTCTATTTTTTTTCTTTTAATTATCAATGACTTATACAATTTTTGTAAGTTAATGATATCAAAAATTTACAAATGATTTGTAAATTTTTACAATTATAGCAACAACACAGCCATATTATGTTGAAAAAATTGATGTTGTCCGATCATTGAAGTTAAGTTTTTTTCTTTATAATTGATAACATAATACAATAATTGTAAGTAAAATATTTATATTTGTAAAATTTTGCATTTAATATCGACAACGGCCATACTATGTTGAAAATACCGATTCTCGTCCGATCATCGAAGTTAAGCAACATTAGGCACAGTCAGTACTTGGATGGGTGACCGCTTGGGAACACTGTGTGCTGTTGTCTATTTTTTTCTTTTAATTATCAATGACTTATACAATTTTTGTAAGTTAATTATATGATTTATAAATTTTTACAATTATAGCAACAACAGCCATTTTATTTTGAAAATATTGATGTTGTCCGATCATTGAAGTTAAGTTTTTTTCTTTATAATTGATAACATAATACAATAATTGTAAGTAAAATATTTATATTTGTAAAATTTTGCATTTAATATCGACAACGGCCATACTATGTTGAAAATACCGATTCTCGTCCGATCATCGAAGTTAAGCAACATTAGGCACAGTCAGTACTTGGATGGGTGACCGCTTGGGAACACTGTGTGCTGTTGTCTATTTTTTTCTTTTAATTATCAATGACTTATACAATTTTTGTAAGTTAATTATATGATTTATAAATTTTTACAATTATAGCAACAACAGCCATTTTATTTTGAAAATATTGATGTTGCCCGATCATTGAAGTTAAGTTTTTTTCTTTATAATTGATAACATAATACAATAATTGTAAGTAAAATATTTATATTTGTAAAATTTTGCATTTAATATCGACAACGGCCATACTATGTTGAAAATACCGATTCTCGTCCGATCATCGAAGTTAAGCAACATTAGGCACAGTCAGTACTTGGATGGGTGACCGCTTGGGAACACTGTGTGCTGTTGTCTATTTTTTTCTTTTAATTATCAATGACTTATACAATTTTTGTAAGTTAATTATATGATTTATAAATTTTTACAATTATAGCAACAACAGCCATTTTATTTTGAAAATATTGATGTTGTCCGATCATTAGAGTTAAGTTTTTTTCTTTATAATTGATAACATAATACAATAATTGTAAGTAAAATATTTATATTTGTAAAATTTTGCATTTAATATCGACAACGGCCATACTATGTTGAAAATACCGATTCTCGTCCGATCATCGAAGTTAAGCAACATTAGGCACAGTCAGTACTTGGATGGGTGACCGCTTGGGAACACTGTGTGCTGTTGTCTATTTTTTTCTTCTGAATAATCGATGATTAATAAAATTTTTGTAAGTTAATTATATGATTTATAAATTTTTACAATTATAGCAACAACAGCCATTTTATTTTGAAAATATTGATGTTGTCCGATCATTGAAGTTAAGTTTTTTTTCTTTATAATTGATAACATTAATCAATAATTGTAAGAAAAATATTTATATTTGTTAAATTTTGCATTTAATATCGACAACGGCCATACTATGTTGAAAATACCGATTCTCGTCCGATCATCGAAGTTAAGCAACATTAGGCACAGTCAGTACTTGGATGGGTGACCGCTTGGGAACACTGTGTGCTGTTGTCTATTTTTTTCTTCTGAATAATCAATGACTAATACAATTTTTGTAAGTTAATTATATGATTTATAAATTTTTACAATTATAGCAACAATAGCCATTTTATTTTGAAAATATTGATGTTGTCCGATCATTGAATTAAGTTTTTTTCTTTATAATTGATAACATTAATCAATAATTGTAAGAAAAATATTTATATTTGTAAAATTTTGCATTTAATATCGACAACGGCCATACTATGTTGAAAATACCGATTCTCGTCCGATCATCGAAGTTAAGCAACATTAGGCACAGTCAGTACTTGGATGGGTGACCGCTTGGGAACACTGTGTGCTGTTGTCTATTTTTTTCTTTTAATTATCAATGAATTATACAATTTTTGTAAGTTAATTATATGATTTATAAATTTTTACAATTATAGCAACAACAGTCATTTTATTTTGAAAATATTGATGTTGTCCGATCATTGAAAGTTAAGTTTTTTTCTTTATAATTGATAACATAATACAATAATTGTAAGTAAAATATTTATATTTGTAAAATTTTGCATTTAATATCGACAACGGCCATACTATGTTGAAAATACCGATTCTCGTCCGATCATCGAAGTTAAGCAACATTAGGCACAGTCAGTACTTGGATGGGTGACCGCTTGGGAACACTGTGTGCTGTTGTCTATTTTTTTCTTTTAATTATCAATGACTTATACAATTTTTGTAAGTTAATTATATGATTTATAAATTTTTACAATTATAGCAACAACAGCCATTTTATTTTGAAAATATTGATGTTGTCCGATCATTGAAGTTAAGTTTTTTTCTTTATAATTGATAACATAATACAATAATTGTAAGTAAAATATTTATATTTGTAAAATTTTGCATTTAATATCGACAACGGCCATACTATGTTGAAAATACCGATTCTCGTCCGATCATCGAAGTTAAGCAACATTAGGCACAGTCAGTACTTGGATGGGTGACCGCTTGGGAACACTGTGTGCTGTTGTCTATTTTTTTCTTTTAATTATCAATGACTTATACAATTTTTGTAAGTTAATTATATGATTTATAAATTTTTACAATTATAGCAACAACAGCCATTTTATTTTGAAAATATTGATGTTGTCCGATCATTGAAGTTAAGTTTTTTTCTTTATAATTGATAATATAATACAATAATTGTAAGTTAAATATTTATATTTGTAAAATTTTGCATTTAATATCGACAACGGCCATACTATGTTGAAAATACCGATTCTCGTCCGATCATCGAAGTTAAGCAACATTAGGCACAGTCAGTACTTGGATGGGTGACCGCTTGGGAACACTGTGTGCTGTTGTCTATTTTTTTCTTTTAATTATCAATGACTTATACAATTTTTGTAAGTTAAATATATGATTTATAAATTTTTACAATTATAGCAACAACAGCCATTTTATTTTGAAAATATTGATGTTGTCCGATCATTGAAGTTAAGTTTTTTTCTTTATTATTGATAACATTATACAATAATTGTAAGTTAAATATTTATATTTGTAAAATTTTGCATTTAATATCGACAACGGCCATACTATGTTGAAAATACCGATTCTCGTCCGATCATCGAAGTTAAGCAACATTAGGCACAGTCAGTACTTGGATGGGTGACCGCTTGGGAACATACACTGTGTGCTGTTGTCTATTTTTTTCTTTTAATTATCAATGACTTATACAATTTTTGTAAGTTAATTATATGATTTATAAATTTTTACAATTATAGCAACAACAGCCATTTTATTTTGAAAATATTGATGTTGTCCGATCATTGAAGTTAAGTTTTTTTTCTTTATAATTGATAACATAATACAATAATTGTAAGTAAAATATTTATATTTGTAAAATTTTGCATTTAATATCGACAACGGCCATACTATGTTGAAAATACCGATTCTCGTCCGATCATCGAAGTTAAGCAACATTAGGCACAGTCAGTACTTGGATGGGTGACCGCTTGGGAACACTGTGTGCTGTTGTCTATTTTTTTCTTTTAATTATCAATGACTTATACAATTTTTGTAAGTTAATTATATGATTTATAAATTTTTCAATTATAGCAACAACAGCCATTTTATTTTGAAAATATTGATGTTGTCCGATCATTGAAGTTAAGTTTTTTTTCTTTATAATTGATAACATAATACAATAATTGTAAGTAAAATATTTATATTTGTAAAATTTTGCATTTAATATCGACAACGGCCATACTATGTTGAAAATACCGATTCTCGTCCGATCATCGAAGTTAAGCAACATTAGGCACAGTCAGTACTTGGATGGGTGACCGCTTGGGAACACTGTGTGCTGTTGTCTATTTTTTTCTTCTGAATAATCGATGACTTATACAATTTTTGTAAGTTAATTATATGATTTATAAATTTTTACAATTATAGCAACAACAGCCATTTTATTTTGAAAATATTGATGTTGCCCGATCATTGAAGTTAAGTTTTTTTCTTTATAATTGATAACATAATACAATAATTGTAAGTTAAATATTTATATTTGTAAAATTTTGCATTTAATATCGACAACGGCCATACTATGTTGAAAATACCGATTCTCGTCCGATCATCGAAGTTAAGCAACATTAGGCACAGTCAGTACTTGGATGGGTGACCGCTTGGGAACACTGTGTGCTGTTGTCTATTTTTTTCTTTTAATTATCAATGACTTATACAATTTTTGTAAGTTAATTATATGATTTATAAATTTTTACAATTATAGCAACAACAGCCATTTTATTTTGAAAATATTGATGTTGTCCGATCATTGAAGTTAAGTTTTTTTCTTTATAATTGATAACATAATACAATAATTGTAAGTTAAATATTTATATTTGTAAAATTTTGCATTTAATATCGACAACGGCCATACTATGTTGAAAATACCGATTCTCGTCCGATCATCGAAGTTAAGCAACATTAGGCACAGTCAGTACTTGGATGGGTGACCGCTTGGGAACACTGTGTGCTGTTGTCTATTTTTTTCTTTTAATTATCAATGACTTATACAATTTTTGTAAGTTAATTATATGATTTATAAATTTTTACAATTATAGCAACAACAGCCATTTTATTTTGAAAATATTGATGTTGTCCGATCATTGAATTAAGTTTTTTTCTTTATAATTGATAACATTAATCAATAATTGTAAGAAAAATATTTATATTTGTAAAATTTTGCATTTAATATCGACAACGGCCATACTATGTTGAAAATACCGATTCTCGTCCGATCATCGAAGTTAAGCAACATTAGGCACAGTCAGTACTTGGATGGGTGACCGCTTGGGAACACTGTGTGCTGTTGTCTATTTTTTTCTTTTAATTATCAATGACTTATACAATTTTTGTAAGTTAATTATATGATTTATAAATTTTTACAATTATAGCAACAACAGCCATTTTATTTTGAAAATATTGATGTTGTCCGATCATTGAAGTTAAGTTTTTTTCTTTATAATTGATAACATAATACAATAATTGTAAGTAAAATATTTATATTTGTAAAATTTTGCATTTAATATCGACAACGGCCATACTATGTTGAAAATACCGATTCTCGTCCGATCATCGAAGTTAAGCAACATTAGGCACAGTCAGTACTTGGATGGGTGACCGCTTGGGAACACTGTGTGCTGTTGTCTATTTTTTTTCTTTTAATTCACAATGACTTATACAATTTTTGTAAGTTAATTATATGATTTATAAATTTTTACAATTATAGCAACAACAGCCATTTTATTTTGAAAATATTGATGTTGTCCGATCATTGAAGTTAAGTTTTTTTCTTTATAATTGATAACATAATACAATAATTGTAAGTAAAATATTTATATTTGTAAAATTTTGCATTTAATATCGACAACGGCCATACTATGTTGAAAATACCGATTCTCGTCCGATCATCGAAGTTAAGCAACATTAGGCACAGTCAGTACTTGGATGGGTGACCGCTTGGGAACACTGTGTGCTGTTGTCTATTTTTTTTCTTTTAATTATCAATGACTTATACAATTTTTGTAAGTTAATTATATGATTTATAAATTTTTACAATTATAGCAACAACAGCCATTTTATTTTGAAAATATTGATGTTGTCCGATCATTGAAGTTAAGTTTTTTTCTTTATAATTGATAACATAATACAATAATTGTAAGTAAAATATTTATATTTGTAAAATTTTGCATTTAATATCGACAACGGCCATACTATGTTGAAAATACCGATTCTCGTCCGATCATCGAAGTTAAGCAACATTAGGCACAGTCAGTACTTGGATGGGTGACCGCTTGGGAACACTGTGTGCTGTTGTCTATTTTTTTTCTTTTAATTAACAATGACTTATACAATTTTTGTAAGTTAATTATATGATTTATAAATTTTTACAATTATAGCAACAACAGCCATTTTATTTTGAAAATATTGATGTTGTCCGATCATTGAAGTTAAGTTTTTTTCTTTATAATTGATAACATAATACAATAATTGTAAGTAAAATATTTATATTTGTAAAATTTTGCATTTAATATCGACAACGGCCATACTATGTTGAAAATACCGATTCTCGTCCGATCATCGAAGTTAAGCAACATTAGGCACAGTCAGTACTTGGATGGGTGACCGCTTGGGAACACTGTGTGCTGTTGTCTATTTTTTTCTTTTAATTATCAATGACTTATACAATTTTTGTAAGTTAATTATATGATTTATAAATTTTTACAATTATAGCAACAACAGCCATTTTATTTTGAAAATATTGATGTTGTCCGATCATTGAAGTTAAGTTTTTTTCTTTATAATTGATAACATAATACAATAATTGTAAGTAAAATATTTATATTTGTAAAATTTTGCATTTAATATCGACAACGGCCATACTATGTTGAAAATACCGATTCTCGTCCGATCATCGAAGTTAAGCAACATTAGGCACAGTCAGTACTTGGATGGGTGACCGCTTGGGAACACTGTGTGCTGTTGTCTATTTTTTTCTTCTGAATTATCAATGACTTATACAATTTTTGTAAGTTAATTATATGATTTATAAATTTTTACAATTATAGCAACAATAGCCATTTTATTTTGAAAATATTGATGTTGTCCGATCATTGAATTAAGTTTTTTTCTTTATAATTGATAACATTAATCAATAATTGTAAGAAAAATATTTATATTTGTAAAATTTTGCATTTAATATCGACAACGGCCATACTATGTTGAAAATACCGATTCTCGTCCGATCATCGAAGTTAAGCAACATTAGGCACAGTCAGTACTTGGATGGGTGACCGCTTGGGAACACTGTGTGCTGTTGTCTATTTTTTTCTTCTGAATAATCGATGACTAATACAATTTTTGTAAGTTAATTATATGATTTATAAATTTTTACAATTATAGCAACAACAGCCATTTTATTTTGAAAATATTGATGTTGTCCGATCATTGAAGTTAAGTTTTTTTCTTTATAATTGATAACATAATACAATAATTGTAAGTAAAATATTTATATTTGTAAAATTTTGCATTTAATATCGACAACGGCCATACTATGTTGAAAATACCGATTCTCGTCCGATCATCGAAGTTAAGCAACATTAGGCACAGTCAGTACTTGGATGGGTGACCGCTTGGGAACACTGTGTGCTGTTGTCTATTTTTTTCTTTTAATTATCAATGACTTATACAATTTTTGTAAGTTAATTATATGATTTATAAATTTTTACAATTATAGCAACAACAGCCATTTTATTTTGAAAATATTGATGTTGTCCGATCATTGAAGTTAAGTTTTTTTCTTTATAATTGATAACATAATACAATAATTGTAAGTAAAATATTTATATTTGTAAAATTTTGCATTTAATATCGACAACGGCCATACTATGTTGAAAATACCGATTCTCGTCCGATCATCGAAGTTAAGCAACATTAGGCACAGTCAGTACTTGGATGGGTGACCGCTTGGGAACACTGTGTGCTGTTGTCTATTTTTTTCTTTTAATTATCAATGACTTATACAATTTTTGTAAGTTAATTATATGATTTATAAATTTTTACAATTATAGCAACAACAGCCATTTTATTTTGAAAATATTGATGTTGTCCGATCATTGAAGTTAAGTTTTTTTCTTTATAATTGATAACATAATACAATAATTGTAAGTAAAATATTTATATTTGTAAAATTTTGCATTTAATATCGACAACGGCCATACTATGTTGAAAATACCGATTCTCGTCCGATCATCGAAGTTAAGCAACATTAGGCACAGTCAGTACTTGGATGGGTGACCGCTTGGGAACACTGTGTGCTGTTGTCTATTTTTTTCTTTTAATTATCAATGACTTATACAATTTTTGTAAGTTAATTATATGATTTATAAATTTTTACAATTATAGCAACAACAGCCATTTTATTTTGAAAATATTGATGTTGTCCGATCATTGAAGTTAAGTTTTTTTCTTTATAATTGATAACATAATACAATAATTGTAAGTAAAATATTTATATTTGTAAAATTTTGCATTTAATATCGACAACGGCCATACTATGTTGAAAATACCGATTCTCGTCCGATCATCGAAGTTAAGCAACATTAGGCACAGTCAGTACTTGGATGGGTGACCGCTTGGGAACACTGTGTGCTGTTGTCTATTTTTTTCTTTTAATTATCAATGACTTATACAATTTTTGTAAGTTAATTATATGATTTATAAATTTTTACAATTATAGCAACAACAGCCATTTTATTTTGAAAATATTGATGTTGTCCGATCATTGAAGTTAAGTTTTTTTCTTTATAATTGATAACATAATACAATAATTGTAAGTAAAATATTTATATTTGTAAAATTTTGCATTTAATATCGACAACGGCCATACTATGTTGAAAATACCGATTCTCGTCCGATCATCGAAGTTAAGCAACATTAGGCACAGTCAGTACTTGGATGGGTGACCGCTTGGGAACACTGTGTGCTGTTGTCTATTTTTTTCTTTTAATTATCAATGACTTATACAATTTTTGTAAGTTAATTATATGATTTATAAATTTTTACAATTATAGCAACAACAGCCATTTTATTTTGAAAATATTGATGTTGTCCGATCATTGAAGTTAAGTTTTTTTCTTTATAATTGATAACATAATACAATAATTGTAAGTAAAATATTTATATTTGTAAAATTTTGCATTTAATATCGACAACGGCCATACTATGTTGAAAATACCGATTCTCGTCCGATCATCGAAGTTAAGCAACATTAGGCACAGTCAGTACTTGGATGGGTGACCGCTTGGGAACACTGTGTGCTGTTGTCTATTTTTTTCTTTTAATTATCAATGACTTATACAATTTTTGTAAGTTAATTATATGATTTATAAATTTTTACAATTATAGCAACAACAGCCATTTTATTTTGAAAATATTGATGTTGTCCGATCATTGAAGTTAAGTTTTTTTCTTTATAATTGATAACATAATACAATAATTGTAAGTAAAATATTTATATTTGTAAAATTTTGCATTTAATATCGACAACGGCCATACTATGTTGAAAATACCGATTCTCGTCCGATCATCGAAGTTAAGCAACATTAGGCACAGTCAGTACTTGGATGGGTGACCGCTTGGGAACACTGTGTGCTGTTGTCTATTTTTTTCTTTTAATTATCAATGACTTATACAATTTTTGTAAGTTAATTATATGATTTATAAATTTTTACAATTATAGCAACAACAGCCATTTTATTTTGAAAATATTGATGTTGCCCGATCATTGAAGTTAAGTTTTTTTCTTTATAATTGATAATATAATACAATAATTGTAAGTAAAATATTTATATTTGTAAAATTTTGCATTTAATATCGACAACGGCCATACTATGTTGAAAATACCGATTCTCGTCCGATCATCGAAGTTAAGCAACATTAGGCACAGTCAGTACTTGGATGGGTGACCGCTTGGGAACACTGTGTGCTGTTGTCTATTTTTTTCTTTTAATTATCAATGACTTATACAATTTTTGTAAGTTAATTATATGATTTATAAATTTTTACAATTATAGCAACAACAGCCATTTTATTTTGAAAATATTGATGTTGTCCGATCATTGAAGTTAAGTTTTTTTCTTTATAATTGATAACATAATACAATAATTGTAAGTAAAATATTTATATTTGTAAAATTTTGCATTTAATATCGACAACGGCCATACTATGTTGAAAATACCGATTCTCGTCCGATCATCGAAGTTAAGCAACATTAGGCACAGTCAGTACTTGGATGGGTGACCGCTTGGGAACACTGTGTGCTGTTGTCTATTTTTTTCTTTTAATTATCAATGACTTATACAATTTTTGTAAGTTAATTATATGATTTATAAATTTTTACAATTATAGCAACAACAGCCATTTTATTTTGAAAATATTGATGTTGTCCGATCATTGAAGTTAAGTTTTTTTCTTTATAATTGATAACATAATACAATAATTGTAAGTAAAATATTTATATTTGTAAAATTTTGCATTTAATATCGACAACGGCCATACTATGTTGAAAATACCGATTCTCGTCCGATCATCGAAGTTAAGCAACATTAGGCACAGTCAGTACTTGGATGGGTGACCGCTTGGGAACACTGTGTGCTGTTGTCTATTTTTTTCTTTTAATTATCAATGACTTATACAATTTTTGTAAGTTAATTATATGATTTATAAATTTTTACAATTATAGCAACAACAGCCATTTTATTTTGAAAATATTGATGTTGTCCGATCATTGAAGTTAAGTTTTTTTCTTTATAATTGATAATATAATACAATAATTGTAAGTAAAATATTTATATTTGTAAAATTTTGCATTTAATATCGACAACGGCCATACTATGTTGAAAATACCGATTCTCGTCCGATCATCGAAGTTAAGCAACATTAGGCACAGTCAGTACTTGGATGGGTGACCGCTTGGGAACACTGTGTGCTGTTGTCTATTTTTTTCTTTTAATTATCAATGACTTATACAATTTTTGTAAGTTAATTATATGATTTATAAATTTTTACAATTATAGCAACAACAGCCATTTTATTTTGAAAATATTGATGTTGTCCGATCATTGAAGTTAAGTTTTTTTCTTTATAATTGATAACATAATACAATAATTGTAAGTTAAATATTTATATTTGTAAAATTTTGCATTTAATATCGACAACGGCCATACTATGTTGAAAATACCGATTCTCGTCCGATCATCGAAGTTAAGCAACATTAGGCACAGTCAGTACTTGGATGGGTGACCGCTTGGGAACACTGTGTGCTGTTGTCTATTTTTTTCTTTTAATTATCAATGACTTATACAATTTTTGTAAGTTAATTATATGATTTATAAATTTTTACAATTATAGCAACAACAGCCATTTTATTTTGAAAATATTGATGTTGTCCGATCATTGAAGTTAAGTTTTTTTCTTTATAATTGATAACATTAATCAATAATTGTAAGTAAAATATTTATATTTGTAAAATTTTGCATTTAATATCGACAACGGCCATACTATGTTGAAAATACCGATTCTCGTCCGATCATCGAAGTTAAGCAACATTAGGCACAGTCAGTACTTGGATGGGTGACCGCTTGGGAACACTGTGTGCTGTTGTCTATTTTTTTCTTTTAATTATCAATGACTTATACAATTTTTGTAAGTTAATTATATGATTTATAAATTTTTACAATTATAGCAACAACAGCCATTTTATTTTGAAAATATTGATGTTGTCCGATCATTGAAGTTAAGTTTTTTTCTTTATAATTGATAACATAATACAATAATTGTAAGTAAAATATTTATATTTGTAAAATTTTGCATTTAATATCGACAACGGCCATACTATGTTGAAAATACCGATTCTCGTCCGATCATCGAAGTTAAGCAACATTAGGCACAGTCAGTACTTGGATGGGTGACCGCTTGGGAACACTGTGTGCTGTTGTCTATTTTTTTCTTTTAATTATCAATGACTTATACAATTTTTGTAAGTTAATTATATGATTTATAAATTTTTACAATTATAGCAACAACAGCCATTTTATTTTGAAAATATTGATGTTGTCCGATCATTGAAGTTAAGTTTTTTTCTTTATAATTGATAACATAATACAATAATTGTAAGTAAAATATTTATATTTGTAAAATTTTGCATTTAATATCGACAACGGCCATACTATGTTGAAAATACCGATTCTCGTCCGATCATCGAAGTTAAGCAACATTAGGCACAGTCAGTACTTGGATGGGTGACCGCTTGGGAACACTGTGTGCTGTTGTCTATTTTTTTCTTTTAATTATCAATGACTTATACAATTTTTGTAAGTTAATTATATGATTTATAAATTTTTACAATTATAGCAACAACAGCCATTTTATTTTGAAAATATTGATGTTGTCCGATCATTGAAGTTAAGTTTTTTTCTTTATAATTGATAACATAATACAATAATTGTAAGTAAAATATTTATATTTGTAAAATTTTGCATTTAATATCGACAACGGCCATACTATGTTGAAAATACCGATTCTCGTCCGATCATCGAAGTTAAGCAACATTAGGCACAGTCAGTACTTGGATGGGTGACCGCTTGGGAACACTGTGTGCTGTTGTCTATTTTTTTCTTTTAATTATCAATGACTTATACAATTTTTGTAAGTTAATTATATGATTTATAAATTTTTACAATTATAGCAACAACAGCCATTTTATTTTGAAAATATTGATGTTGTCCGATCATTGAAGTTAAGTTTTTTTCTTTATAATTGATAACATAATACAATAATTGTAAGTAAAATATTTATATTTGTAAAATTTTGCATTTAATATCGACAACGGCCATACTATGTTGAAAATACCGATTCTCGTCCGATCATCGAAGTTAAGCAACATTAGGCACAGTCAGTACTTGGATGGGTGACCGCTTGGGAACACTGTGTGCTGTTGTCTATTTTTTTCTTTTAATTATCAATGACTTATACAATTTTTGTAAGTTAATTATATGATTTATAAATTTTTACAATTATAGCAACAACAGCCATTTTATTTTGAAAATATTGATGTTGTCCGATCATTGAAGTTAAGTTTTTTTCTTTATAATTGATAACATAATACAATAATTGTAAGTAAAATATTTATATTTGTAAAATTTTGCATTTAATATCGACAACGGCCATACTATGTTGAAAATACCGATTCTCGTCCGATCATCGAAGTTAAGCAACATTAGGCACAGTCAGTACTTGGATGGGTGACCGCTTGGGAACACTGTGTGCTGTTGTCTATTTTTTTCTTTTAATTATCAATGACTTATACAATTTTTGTAAGTTAATTATATGATTTATAAATTTTTACAATTATAGCAACAACAGCCATTTTATTTTGAAAATATTGATGTTGTCCGATCATTGAAGTTAAGTTTTTTTCTTTATAATTGATAACATAATACAATAATTGTAAGTAAAATATTTATATTTGTAAAATTTTGCATTTAATATCGACAACGGCCATACTATGTTGAAAATACCGATTCTCGTCCGATCATCGAAGTTAAGCAACATTAGGCACAGTCAGTACTTGGATGGGTGACCGCTTGGGAACACTGTGTGCTGTTGTCTATTTTTTTCTTTTAATTATCAATGACTTATACAATTTTTGTAAGTTAATTATATGATTTATAAATTTTTACAATTATAGCAACAACAGCCATTTTATTTTGAAAATATTGATGTTGTCCGATCATTGAAGTTAAGTTTTTTTCTTTATAATTGATAACATAATACAATAATTGTAAGTAAAATATTTATATTTGTAAAATTTTGCATTTAATATCGACAACGGCCATACTATGTTGAAAATACCGATTCTCGTCCGATCATCGAAGTTAAGCAACATTAGGCACAGTCAGTACTTGGATGGGTGACCGCTTGGGAACACTGTGTGCTGTTGTCTATTTTTTTCTTTTAATTATCAATGACTTATACAATTTTTGTAAGTTAATTATATGATTTATAAATTTTTACAATTATAGCAACAACAGCCATTTTATTTTGAAAATATTAATGTTGTCCGATCATTGAAGTAAAGTTTTTTTCTTTATAATTGATAACATAATACAATAATTGTAAGTAAAATATTTATATTTGTAAAATTTTGCATTTAATATCGACAACGGCCATACTATGTTGAAAATACCGATTCTCGTCCGATCATCGAAGTTAAGCAACATTAGGCACAGTCAGTACTTGGATGGGTGACCGCTTGGGAACACTGTGTGCTGTTGTCTATTTTTTTCTTTTAATTATCAATGACTTATACAATTTTTGTAAGTTAATTATATGATTTATAAATTTTTACAATTATAGCAACAACAGCCATTTTATTTTGAAAATATTGATGTTGTCCGATCATTGAAGTTAAGTTTTTTTCTTTATAATTGATAACATAATACAATAATTGTAAGTAAAATATTTATATTTGTAAAATTTTGCATTTAATATCGACAACGGCCATACTATGTTGAAAATACCGATTCTCGTCCGATCATCGAAGTTAAGCAACATTAGGCACAGTCAGTACTTGGATGGGTGACCGCTTGGGAACACTGTGTGCTGTTGTCTATTTTTTTCTTTTAATTATCAATGACTTATACAATTTTTGTAAGTTAATTATATGATTTATAAATTTTTACAATTATAGCAACAACAGCCATTTTATTTTGAAAATATTGATGTTGTCCGATCATTGAAGTTAAGTTTTTTTCTTTATAATTGATAACATAATACAATAATTGTAAGTAAAATATTTATATTTGTAAAATTTTGCATTTAATATCGACAACGGCCATACTATGTTGAAAATACCGATTCTCGTCCGATCATCGAAGTTAAGCAACATTAGGCACAGTCAGTACTTGGATGGGTGACCGCTTGGGAACACTGTGTGCTGTTGTCTATTTTTTTCTTTTAATTATCAATGACTTATACAATTTTTGTAAGTTAATTATATGATTTATAAATTTTTACAATTATAGCAACAACAGCCATTTTATTTTGAAAATATTGATGTTGTCCGATCATTGAAGTTAAGTTTTTTTCTTTATAATTGATAACATAATACAATAATTGTAAGTAAAATATTTATATTTGTAAAATTTTGCATTTAATATCGACAACGGCCATACTATGTTGAAAATACCGATTCTCGTCCGATCATCGAAGTTAAGCAACATTAGGCACAGTCAGTACTTGGATGGGTGACCGCTTGGGAACACTGTGTGCTGTTGTCTATTTTTTTCTTTTAATTATCAATGACTTATACAATTTTTGTAAGTTAATTATATGATTTATAAATTTTTACAATTATAGCAACAACAGCCATTTTATTTTGAAAATATTGATGTTGTCCGATCATTGAAGTTAAGTTTTTTTCTTTATAATTGATAACATAATACAATAATTGTAAGTAAAATATTTATATTTGTAAAATTTTGCATTTAATATCGACAACGGCCATACTATGTTGAAAATACCGATTCTCGTCCGATCATCGAAGTTAAGCAACATTAGGCACAGTCAGTACTTGGATGGGTGACCGCTTGGGAACACTGTGTGCTGTTGTCTATTTTTTTCTTCTGAATAATCGATAACTAATACAATTTTTGTAAGTTAATTATATGATTTATAAATTTTTACAATTATAGCAACAACAGTCATTTTATTTTGAAAATATTGATGTTGTCCGATCATTGAAGTTAAGTTTTTTTCTTTATAATTGATAACATAATACAATAATTGTAAGTAAAATATTTATATTTGTAAAATTTTGCATTTAATATCGACAACGGCCATACTATGTTGAAAATACCGATTCTCGTCCGATCATCGAAGTTAAGCAACATTAGGCACAGTCAGTACTTGGATGGGTGACCGCTTGGGAACACTGTGTGCTGTTGTCTATTTTTTTCTTTTAATTATCAATGACTTATACAATTTTTGTAAGTTAATTATATGATTTATAAATTTTTACAATTATAGCAACAACAGCCATTTTATTTTGAAAATATTGATGTTGTCCGATCATTGAAGTTAAGTTTTTTTCTTTATAATTGATAACATAATACAATAATTGTAAGTAAAATATTTATATTTGTAAAATTTTGCATTTAATATCGACAACGGCCATACTATGTTGAAAATACCGATTCTCGTCCGATCATCGAAGTTAAGCAACATTAGGCACAGTCAGTACTTGGATGGGTGACCGCTTGGGAACACTGTGTGCTGTTGTCTATTTTTTTCTTTTAATTATCAATGACTTATACAATTTTTGTAAGTTAATTATATGATTTATAAATTTTTACAATTATAGCAACAACAGCCATTTTATTTTGAAAATATTGATGTTGTCCGATCATTGAAGTTAAGTTTTTTTCTTTATAATTGATAACATAATACAATAATTGTAAGTAAAATATTTATATTTGTAAAATTTTGCATTTAATATCGACAACGGCCATACTATGTTGAAAATACCGATTCTCGTCCGATCATCGAAGTTAAGCAACATTAGGCACAGTCAGTACTTGGATGGGTGACCGCTTGGGAACACTGTGTGCTGTTGTCTATTTTTTTCTTTTAATTATCAATGACTTATACAATTTTTGTAAGTTAATTATATGATTTATAAATTTTTACAATTATAGCAACAACAGCCATTTTATTTTGAAAATATTGATGTTGCCCGATCATTGAAGTTAAGTTTTTTTCTTTATAATTGATAACATAATACAATAATTGTAAGTTAAATATTTATATTTGTAAAATTTTGCATTTAATATCGACAACGGCCATACTATGTTGAAAATACCGATTCTCGTCCGATCATCGAAGTTAAGCAACATTAGGCACAGTCAGTACTTGGATGGGTGACCGCTTGGGAACACTGTGTGCTGTTGTCTATTTTTTTCTTTTAATTATCAATGACTTATACAATTTTTGTAAGTTAATTATATGATTTATAAATTTTTACAATTATAGCAACAACAGCCATTTTATTTTGAAAATATTGATGTTGTCCGATCATTGAAGTTAAGTTTTTTTCTTTATAATTGATAACATAATACAATAATTGTAAGTAAAATATTTATATTTGTAAAATTTTGCATTTAATATCGACAACGGCCATACTATGTTGAAAATACCGATTCTCGTCCGATCATCGAAGTTAAGCAACATTAGGCACAGTCAGTACTTGGATGGGTGACCGCTTGGGAACACTGTGTGCTGTTGTCTATTTTTTTCTTTTAATTATCAATGACTTATACAATTTTTGTAAGTTAATTATATGATTTATAAATTTTTACAATTATAGCAACAACAGCCATTTTATTTTGAAAATATTGATGTTGTCCGATCATTGAAGTTAAGTTTTTTTCTTTATAATTGATAACATAATACAATAATTGTAAGTAAAATATTTATATTTGTAAAATTTTGCATTTAATATCGACAACGGCCATACTATGTTGAAAATACCGATTCTCGTCCGATCATCGAAGTTAAGCAACATTAGGCACAGTCAGTACTTGGATGGGTGACCGCTTGGGAACACTGTGTGCTGTTGTCTATTTTTTTCTTTTAATTATCAATGACTTATACAATTTTTGTAAGTTAATTATATGATTTATAAATTTTTACAATTATAGCAACAACAGCCATTTTATTTTGAAAATATTGATGTTGTCCGATCATTGAAGTTAAGTTTTTTTCTTTATAATTGATAACATAATACAATAATTGTAAGTAAAATATTTATATTTGTAAAATTTTGCATTTAATATCGACAACGGCCATACTATGTTGAAAATACCGATTCTCGTCCGATCATCGAAGTTAAGCAACATTAGGCACAGTCAGTACTTGGATGGGTGACCGCTTGGGAACACTGTGTGCTGTTGTCTATTTTTTTCTTTTAATTATCAATGACTTATACAATTTTTGTAAGTTAATTATATGATTTATAAATTTTTACAATTATAGCAACAACAGCCATTTTATTTTGAAAATATTGATGTTGTCCGATCATTGAAGTTAAGTTTTTTTCTTTATAATTGATAACATAATACAATAATTGTAAGTAAAATATTTATATTTGTAAAATTTTGCATTTAATATCGACAACGGCCATACTATGTTGAAAATACCGATTCTCGTCCGATCATCGAAGTTAAGCAACATTAGGCACAGTCAGTACTTGGATGGGTGACCGCTTGGGAACACTGTGTGCTGTTGTCTATTTTTTTCTTTTAATTATCAATGACTTATACAATTTTTGTAAGTTAATTATATGATTTATAAATTTTTACAATTATAGCAACAACAGCCATTTTATTTTGAAAATATTGATGTTGTCCGATCATTGAAGTTAAGTTTTTTTCTTTATAATTGATAACATAATACAATAATTGTAAGTAAAATATTTATATTTGTAAAATTTTGCATTTAATATCGACAACGGCCATACTATGTTGAAAATACCGATTCTCGTCCGATCATCGAAGTTAAGCAACATTAGGCACAGTCAGTACTTGGATGGGTGACCGCTTGGGAACACTGTGTGCTGTTGTCTATTTTTTTCTTTTAATTATCAATGACTTATACAATTTTTGTAAGTTAATTATATGATTTATAAATTTTTACAATTATAGCAACAACAGCCATTTTATTTTGAAAATATTGATGTTGCCCGATCATTGAAGTTAAGTTTTTTTCTTTATAATTGATAACATAATACAATAATTGTAAGTAAAATATTTATATTTGTAAAATTTTGCATTTAATATCGACAACGGCCATACTATGTTGAAAATACCGATTCTCGTCCGATCATCGAAGTTAAGCAACATTAGGCACAGTCAGTACTTGGATGGGTGACCGCTTGGGAACACTGTGTGCTGTTGTCTATTTTTTTCTTCTGAATAATCGATGACTTATACAATTTTTGTAAGTTAAATATATGATTTATAAATTTTTACAATTATAGCAACAACAGCCATTTTATTTTGAAAATATTGATGTTGTCCGATCATTGAAGTTAAGTTTTTTTCTTTATAATTGATAACATAATACAATAATTGTAAGTAAAATATTTATATTTGTAAAATTTTGCATTTAATATCGACAACGGCCATACTATGTTGAAAATACCGATTCTCGTCCGATCATCGAAGTTAAGCAACATTAGGCACAGTCAGTACTTGGATGGGTGACCGCTTGGGAACACTGTGTGCTGTTGTCTATTTTTTTCTTTTGAATAATCGATGACTTATACAATTTTTGTAAGTTAATTATATGATTTATAAATTTTTACAATTATAGCAACAACAGCCATTTTATTTTGAAAATATTGATGTTGTCCGATCATTGAAGTTAAGTTTTTTTCTTTATAATTGATAACATAATACAATAATTGTAAGTAAAATATTTATATTTGTAAAATTTTGCATTTAATATCGACAACGGCCATACTATGTTGAAAATACCGATTCTCGTCCGATCATCGAAGTTAAGCAACATTAGGCACAGTCAGTACTTGGATGGGTGACCGCTTGGGAACACTGTGTGCTGTTGTCTATTTTTTTCTTTTAATTATCAATGACTTATACAATTTTTGTAAGTTAATTATATGATTTATAAATTTTTACAATTATAGCAACAACAGCCATTTTATTTTGAAAATATTGATGTTGTCCGATCATTGAAGTTAAGTTTTTTTCTTTATAATTGATAACATAATACAATAATTGTAAGTTAAATATTTATATTTGTAAAATTTTGCATTTAATATCGACAACGGCCATACTATGTTGAAAATACCGATTCTCGTCCGATCATCGAAGTTAAGCAACATTAGGCACAGTCAGTACTTGGATGGGTGACCGCTTGGGAACACTGTGTGCTGTTGTCTATTTTTTTCTTTTAATTATCAATGACTTATACAATTTTTGTAAGTTAATTATATGATTTATAAATTTTTACAATTATAGCAACAACAGCCATTTTATTTTGAAAATATTGATGTTGTCCGATCATTGAAGTTAAGTTTTTTTCTTTATAATTGATAGCATAATACAATAATTGTAAGTTAAATATTTATATTTGTAAAATTTTGCATTTAATATCGACAACGGCCATACTATGTTGAAAATACCGATTCTCGTCCGATCATCGAAGTTAAGCAACATTAGGCACAGTCAGTACTTGGATGGGTGACCGCTTGGGAACACTGTGTGCTGTTGTCTATTTTTTTCTTTTAATTATCAATGACTTATACAATTTTTGTAAGTTAATTATATGATTTATAAATTTTTACAATTATAGCAACAACAGCCATTTTATTTTGAAAATATTGATGTTGTCCGATCATTGAAGTTAAGTTTTTTTCTTTATAATTGATAACATAATACAATAATTGTAAGTTAAATATTTATATTTGTAAAATTTTGCATTTAATATCGACAACGGCCATACTATGTTGAAAATACCGATTCTCGTCCGATCATCGAAGTTAAGCAACATTAGGCACAGTCAGTACTTGGATGGGTGACCGCTTGGGAACACTGTGTGCTGTTGTCTATTTTTTTCTTCTGAATAATCGATGACTAATACAATTTTTGTAAGTTAATTATATGATTTATAAATTTTTACAATTATAGCAACAACAGCCATTTTATTTTGAAAATATTGATGTTGTCCGATCATTGAAGTTAAGTTTTTTTCTTTATAATTGATAGCATAATACAATAATTGTAAGTTAAATATTTATATTTGTAAAATTTTGCATTTAATATCGACAACGGCCATACTATGTTGAAAATACCGATTCTCGTCCGATCATCGAAGTTAAGCAACATTAGGCACAGTCAGTACTTGGATGGGTGACCGCTTGGGAACACTGTGTGCTGTTGTCTATTTTTTTCTTTTAATTATCAATGACTTATACAATTTTTGTAAGTTAATTATATGATTTATAAATTTTTACAATTATAGCAACAACAGCCATTTTATTTTGAAAATATTGATGTTGTCCGATCATTGAAGTTAAGTTTTTTTCTTTATAATTGATAACATAATACAATAATTGTAAGTAAAATATTTATATTTGTAAAATTTTGCATTTAATATCGACAACGGCCATACTATGTTGAAAATACCGATTCTCGTCCGATCATCGAAGTTAAGCAACATTAGGCACAGTCAGTACTTGGATGGGTGACCGCTTGGGAACACTGTGTGCTGTTGTCTATTTTTTTCTTTTAATTATCAATGACTTATACAATTTTTGTAAGTTAATTATATGATTTATAAATTTTTACAATTATAGCAACAACAGCCATTTTATTTTGAAAATATTGATGTTGTCCGATCATTGAAGTTAAGTTTTTTTCTTTATAATTGATAACATAATACAATAATTGTAAGTTAAATATTTATATTTGTAAAATTTTGCATTTAATATCGACAACGGCCATACTATGTTGAAAATACCGATTCTCGTCCGATCATCGAAGTTAAGCAACATTAGGCACAGTCAGTACTTGGATGGGTGACCGCTTGGGAACACTGTGTGCTGTTGTCTATTTTTTTCTTTTAATTATCAATGACTTATACAATTTTTGTAAGTTAATTATATGATTTATAAATTTTTACAATTATAGCAACAACAGCCATTTTATTTTGAAAATATTGATGTTGTCCGATCATTGAAGTTAAGTTTTTTTCTTTATAATTGATAACATAATACAATAATTGTAAGTAAAATATTTATATTTGTAAAATTTTGCATTTAATATCGACAACGGCCATACTATGTTGAAAATACCGATTCTCGTCCGATCATCGAAGTTAAGCAACATTAGGCACAGTCAGTACTTGGATGGGTGACCGCTTGGGAACACTGTGTGCTGTTGTCTATTTTTTTCTTTTAATTATCAATGACTTATACAATTTTTGTAAGTTAATTATATGATTTATAAATTTTTACAATTATAGCAACAACAGCCATTTTATTTTGAAAATATTGATGTTGTCCGATCATTGAAGTTAAGTTTTTTTCTTTATAATTGATAACATAATACAATAATTGTAAGTTAAATATTTATATTTGTAAAATTTTGCATTTAATATCGACAACGGCCATACTATGTTGAAAATACCGATTCTCGTCCGATCATCGAAGTTAAGCAACATTAGGCACAGTCAGTACTTGGATGGGTGACCGCTTGGGAACACTGTGTGCTGTTGTCTATTTTTTTCTTTTAATTATCAATGACTTATACAATTTTTGTAAGTTAATTATATGATTTATAAATTTTTACAATTATAGCAACAACAGCCATTTTATTTTGAAAATATTGATGTTGCCCGATCATTGAAGTTAAGTTTTTTTCTTTATAATTGATAATATAATACAATAATTGTAAGTTAAATATTTATATTTGTAAAATTTTGCATTTAATATCGACAACGGCCATACTATGTTGAAAATACCGATTCTCGTCCGATCATCGAAGTTAAGCAACATTAGGCACAGTCAGTACTTGGATGGGTGACCGCTTGGGAACACTGTGTGCTGTTGTCTATTTTTTTCTTTTAATTATCAATGACTTATACAATTTTTGTAAGTTAATTATATGATTTATAAATTTTTACAATTATAGCAACAACAGCCATTTTATTTTGAAAATATTGATGTTGTCCGATCATTGAAGTTAAGTTTTTTTCTTTATAATTGATAACATAATACAATAATTGTAAGTTAAATATTTATATTTGTAAAATTTTGCATTTAATATCGACAACGGCCATACTATGTTGAAAATACCGATTCTCGTCCGATCATCGAAGTTAAGCAACATTAGGCACAGTCAGTACTTGGATGGGTGACCGCTTGGGAACACTGTGTGCTGTTGTCTATTTTTTTCTTTTAATTATCAATGACTTATACAATTTTTGTAAGTTAATTATATGATTTATAAATTTTTACAATTATAGCAACAACAGCCATTTTATTTTGAAAATATTGATGTTGTCCGATCATTGAATTAAGTTTTTTTCTTTATAATTGATAACATTAATCAATAATTGTAAGAAAAATATTTATATTTGTAAAATTTTGCATTTAATATCGACAACGGCCATACTATGTTGAAAATACCGATTCTCGTCCGATCATCGAAGTTAAGCAACATTAGGCACAGTCAGTACTTGGATGGGTGACCGCTTGGGAACACTGTGTGCTGTTGTCTATTTTTTTCTTTTAATTATCAATGACTTATACAATTTTTGTAAGTTAATTATATGATTTATAAATTTTTACAATTATAGCAACAACAGCCATTTTATTTTGAAAATATTGATGTTGTCCGATCATTGAAGTTAAGTTTTTTTCTTTATAATTGATAACATTAATCAATAATTGTAAGTTAAATATTTATATTTGTAAAATTTTGCATTTAATATCGACAACGGCCATACTATGTTGAAAATACCGATTCTCGTCCGATCATCGAAGTTAAGCAACATTAGGCACAGTCAGTACTTGGATGGGTGACCGCTTGGGAACACTGTGTGCTGTTGTCTATTTTTTTCTTTTAATTATCAATGACTTATACAATTTTTGTAAGTTAATTATATGATTTATAAATTTTTACAATTATAGCAACAACAGCCATTTTATTTTGAAAATATTGATGTTGTCCGATCATTGAAGTTAAGTTTTTTTCTTTATAATTGATAACATAATACAATAATTGTAAGTTAAATATTTATATTTGTAAAATTTTGCATTTAATATCGACAACGGCCATACTATGTTGAAAATACCGATTCTCGTCCGATCATCGAAGTTAAGCAACATTAGGCACAGTCAGTACTTGGATGGGTGACCGCTTGGGAACACTGTGTGCTGTTGTCTATTTTTTTCTTTTAATTATCAATGACTTATACAATTTTTGTAAGTTAATTATATGATTTATAAATTTTTACAATTATAGCAACAACAGCCATTTTATTTTGAAAATATTGATGTTGTCCGATCATTGAAGTTAAGTTTTTTTCTTTATAATTGATAACATTATACAATAATTGTAAGTAAAATATTTATATTTGTAAAATTTTGCATTTAATATCGACAACGGCCATACTATGTTGAAAATACCGATTCTCGTCCGATCATCGAAGTTAAGCAACATTAGGCACAGTCAGTACTTGGATGGGTGACCGCTTGGGAACACTGTGTGCTGTTGTCTATTTTTTTCTTTTAATTATCAATGACTTATACAATTTTTGTAAGTTAATTATATGATTTATAAATTTTTACAATTATAGCAACAACAGCCATTTTATTTTGAAAATATTGATGTTGCCCGATCATTGAAGTTAAGTTTTTTTCTTTATAATTGATAATATAATACAATAATTGTAAGTTAAATATTTATATTTGTAAAATTTTGCATTTAATATCGACAACGGCCATACTATGTTGAAAATACCGATTCTCGTCCGATCATCGAAGTTAAGCAACATTAGGTACAGTCAGTACTTGGATGGGTGACCGCTTGGGAACACTGTGTGCTCTTGTCTATATTTTTCTTCTTAATAATCGATGGTGGATTTCCGAACTACTACATAAAAGTAATAAACTCATACCTTACTGAACGACAATTCATAGTGAGAATAAATAATTCTGACTCTGGGAAAAGTTAAGCAAAGCGGCAGTCCCGAAGGGATCAGTCTTGGGACTTCTTCTGTTCACTCGTTTTATAAATGATCTTCCAAATTTTACGAAAACACAAATAGCGGTGTATGTAGATGACACCGGTCTTCACATACTCTCTCCATGCTCAAATAACCATCCAAACACAAATTCACAATAACAGTAAATTTTGCAAACAAATTGAAGATAAAGTTAAATGGAAATAAAACGGAACACATGGAATTTACACGTAGTTTCAAAAACACCCGAATTGTTATCTCAATTCAATTACAATTAATAATAATAAAATAATAATAGTAAGTAAAAAAGTCAAATTTTTAGGGGTTAGAAAAATTACGTATGTAAATAATAATTAAAAACAAAAATGCCATCCTTTAAATCACAAACTTAAAACATTATTTTATATAATCTTCATAGTGTAATGATTAGAGACATACACTAACAATCCAGTGTTCTGGAGGTCGATTATCCTGAGTATCAAAAATTCATTTTTCAAAACTTTAACTACATGAAACATAATAATCGAAGAAATGAAACACAAAAATAGTTCATACTGTCGACTAGTCCCATTTTTTACACGGAGGTTTTCGGGGTTACTGAACATGAATATGAGTTCGACAAGAGCCTGTTGAGTACCTAGTACCTATAATGGGAGTTCTAAACGCCTTCCCCTGAAGTATTATAACAAATTATCATATAATTGGCCCAGTATTACGGTTATATTGTGGACAACGCGTGAACGTTTCTTTTTTTATTTCATTTTTGTATTACTTAACTTATTATAACCAAAAAGTGCAAAACATGAAAATATATGTCTGTACTAATTATTTTTATACTTTATTTATATGAATGTATTTATAAATTAAAGTGAGTGAATTCAAGTGTGTGTTTACTAATTCAAGTTATAAAAATGATTTAACTTGCACTTAATCTAATATTTAATCGTATACGTTTTTTCAGTAATTTCATTACTATTAGAAAATAATGAAAATTTAATTATAAATGCACTTAAATTTTTCATAAAACCTCCAAAGGAAGAAAATTGCATAAAGTTCCAAAGGAAGATGCTTATAGTACTCTTTCCGATACTCCGAAGACTCTCGCAACCTCGTATAACGAGTTTGGTTTAATTATATGCAAAAATGTCATAAAATTCTAGAGGCAGGCAATTAGAACACCCACTGCGGGAACTAGGTACTCCGTAGGTTTTCGCCCATCTCGTATCCGTGCACAACGATCACGAACACCTCGTGTAACGATTTAGGGCAATTTGTATTATAAACTGCCTTATTACTTATTACATTACTTCAGAGAAAGACGTTTAAAATATCCACTATAGGCACCAATTACTCCTTTGCCGATCTCGTATTCGTGTTCAGCGACCAGTAACTGGTTTTGACAGTTATATGATAAATTGTCATAATAATATCAAACGTATTCCGGAATATTTATCTCATAAGTATGAATACTATATGCCGCATTATGCTTGAAAGAAACCAGCTCATCCACAATATTACAAGTGCTACAACGCGCCAGCTCCTTTGTCAACAGATGTAAACCTAACTGATTTTATGTTAGTTGGGCCTGTAATTCAGCCTGAATTGATTACAGTTTTGATACAGTTTCGTTATTATAACAGATATAGCTAAGATGTACACGCAAATAAAGGTTAAAAATACTTACCAGAGTGTGCAACGCATACTATTGCGATATACTTATGACACTTCTGTTACTTATGGCGCCAGTTGTTTAGTCGTTAGGTATCTTCTGAAATTAGTTGAAGGTGAAGGTATTTGTTTCCCTACGGTTGTTGAAATTTTTTGTTTTGTTTCTCGTGTTGATTGAATTAAATTCATATGTTGATATAATTTTGACTGCCACTGTTCGCTTATAGGACGAACTAATTGCTTTGTTAGGTAAGCGACAATATAAGCTTCATAAATGGATGTCATTCACTTAATAAAATTTCTGAAGAGAACTGTGAAAAATGTTCATTTGAATTTTATGAAAGGTGTTCATCGATTTAGACACTGGATTTAGTTTGTAAATCTGTTACTGAGATGTTTCAAATCTTGGTACCGGATAATTTGATGGGGGAAAATCACAAAATATGAAATTTAAGCCAGTATAGTCAAACTAGCCGGTCCTCTGAGGCTAATTGCTCCTGTTTGTGTATCTGCCAAATCGTTATGCAATTGATTTGGGGGTGCAAAATTAGATTGGGACAATAAAGTTCTCAGTAATATTCCTGAAATTTGTATTTATCTTAAAGAGAATTAAAGAAAAAATTCAAGAACTGTGCTCGAACGAATGTTGGAATCCTGTTTCATCTGAATACCTGCTGTCATTGTTTCTCAAGGAAAAAATCCTGGTTTGTTAAATGCATCGGTTGATATACGATAAAACTTTTGGCCCGCTAGTATCAATTTAAATAACATTGAAGATCCACTGAGTTGTTTTCTCTTTTTTCTCACATCAGTCAACATAAAGCGAATGGCTTTTTGATTTGGTTTGAAAAATTTTCTTCTTTTCATCGTCTTCAAGAAGTCTTGCGTACGCTTAACGATTTTGCTCCAACTGTCAGAATATATGTATTAGATATATTTTTCAAAGGAAATAATATTGTTATTAAATAAAGAAAAAGACAAAAAAATAACGTTAAATAAAGAAAAATTTCTTACCTAACCTTAAGTAAATTGAAATTTTTGAGCTTCTTCATCAATAAAGAGGGCATTTTTACTTACTAGTGTTTTATTTACTATTAAATAATTATTTAAAATCACCCTAGCACAACGTTACAACTACATAAAATATGCCTAGCAATATAAAAAACCGCCGCTTTGATTTTCCTGTAAATCAAACTGCACAAAGCCACAGTGTAATTACAAATTACAAAGGAAAGTAAAAATTCCAACCATCATTTAAGAATGAAAGCATTTATAAGCTGCATATACTAGTAGGTAAATCTGGAGATTTTAGGATTTACACGAGCGCGCTAGATTAAGATAAAGGAGATACCATAACTCTTGTTGAGGACCTTTATCAAATCTTAGCTCTCTATATTGTGCCGTGTGTATGGGATAGCCTATCAGAATAGTAAAAAATACTCCAGGTAGAAGAGTAAACATGTAACAAATTCTTTTGCACTGGGCTTAATCCACTATTTTCTGATATCTTAAATGGAAAAAAAACTTCTATTTTTCATCCTTATATCATCCGAAGCATCGGGCGTTGCATTATGTTCGTTCATTGTTTAAAAAAATTAACCTATGATGTCCTTCATCCTGGAATAACACATATGCAAATTGATAAGGACAGATAAGAAGTCCATTGTTCCAGAATATCATTGTGAACCGATTCTTAATGTGGTATGGGGGTGAAAAAGTTACCTCAATTACAAGAGTGAAGAAATTCGTTTGTATCGGGTTTAAGCGAAAAGTCTTTTAAATGCATTTTCTTTCCTGTTTATCATTTATAGAATATTTCGAGTAAAATTCAATGCAAAATAGAACCAACTTTAAAATGTTAAATACTAAAATTTAAAAATACTTTTAAAGCAAATACTTTCCTTGGGACCTTTCAAAAGAGAAAAAAATTACTTTTCAAAGTCGGTGCAAATGAACCCATTTTGAGCTAAGAATATGATTTGTATAACTTCGAAATTTTTCGAAAAGTTCAATATTTTAACAATGCAATGACTCAATTAACCAGAGCTTTGTACTGTAATTGACTAGAAGTATCCAATACAAGAGAATCACAAAATATTTTGTCAATAATTCACTACCTTGTTAAAACATTCAAACCATTGTGCGATGACCAAAAAAATTTCTTAAAACAATTAAAATTCAGATAAAAAACAATTATTTTTTGAAATATATATTTTGAAACCATGGTTTAGTATTAGAAAAAACGAAGAATAAAGTTATTATGAAATAAATTATGTTTATATAAATGTAGAGAATTACTTCTCGACTGTTTGTTCGTTTCATAAATTTCAGGACTTAAATAAGAAGTATTTTCTAAAAATAAAAAGCTTCATTATTCATTTACGACTAAAAATTAAGGCGCTATCGTTGTTCGATTTTCATTTACACTGTCTGTAATTGCCATTTTCCAGAGGCACGATGACAATATGAAGATGACAATATGAAATGTAGTGTCCAATAATTTTCTCCACCTTTGAGGGTATATTCGGAATGATAGCGACAAAGTTAAAAACACCGTTGCGGATTTTGCTCACTGAAGGCAAATCGGATTTGACTTTTTTCACCAGGCCAATTTTATTTGTATTTTGAGGATGTTATCTCCTCATAGAACATGCCGTAAGACCTTGCTAGGGTTTAAGGTTTTTCTCGGTATTTTTTATATACTGGGAAAGGCGACGAAAAAGTGATATATATCTTCCGAGGTTGTCTGTTTACATAAATTGCAGTACTCACTGATACCAAAATTAATCAAGTTGCGGTTATAAATTATACAAAAGTTATTTTTCGGCGAAACTTGAAACTGTGCAGTTACTCTTGCTAAAACTAGTTCTCAAATTTGTACATGGATTACGTATACATAAGTATTATTACGGTACATACGTATTGTAATAAATATGGATTACGGATTATACGTACATGGATTACGGTACATACGTACCTCATACGTATTGTAATAAATAAGTCCACGGACCCAGCTATATTACGATCCGTTTAATTTGAGAACATCGCCTTCCAATAGCTACATTTTGTATTTGTCGGCAATATTGATAATAACGAGTCTTATAAAGATCAGGTTTTGATTTCCCCACAAGTTCACATATTAACGGTGGAAAACAATTCTTTAATTTATACAGTTAGAGGTGTTGTCCGTCTCTGATGCTTGGTTCATTTCGCACAGTCAATTGTAAATTATTTTTGTGTATTTCGATTCCGGAAGGTCTAATAAGTAAAATAAATATTTTAATTTTCTTTTAACAATTGCACAGATAAATTAAATATACTTTTAAAAAAACTTGCCGTCTTATCTTACCTTTTCTATTGTGTGCATATGAGAAACAGACCAAACTTTTGAACAGTATAACAATATAGATATGAATAAGGAAAATAGTAATGAAGAGAGAGGATTCCTTTGTAGAACCCCACTCGTGATTTTTATAAAAATTTTCAATTTTATACGTAGCCTGAGTGCCGCTACAGAAACTCCTTAACATTCAAATAATTATATCACTTACTCCCTTGCTTAATAATATGTCCCATAGAATAGTTTATTGGTTGAAAGCTTACCTAAAATGTATGTATATTGCGTATGTGTAATTATCCGTAATTCTACACTAAATTTCTTTAATTGGTTTAAGGATGAAAAATTGTTTCGTGTATTTAGACCGGATCGAAACCAGGTTTGATTCTCCGGCAACTTTCTCATACTTACTCCAGATCAGCATTTGCACATATATCATATTAAAGAATATCCTAAACAGTGCTTTAGATAAAGATAAGCACCTATAGTTCGCGGTGTCAGTTTTATCTCCCTTTTTTATATTAAGTATTGCTGAAATTGGATCCATTTATTTGAAACATGTAATTTCACAATGATTGTATTGAAGAGATGCAGGTCGTAGTGTTCACAATGATTGTATAATTATTTGGAACTCTCATTGTTGCAACTCTCTAGATAATATTTTTTTACAGCTGTCCAACAATCTTTCGAATCTTTTATATTGGCTAAGCAGTTTATTATTTAATTCCATGAATCTTGTTCTTTGCAAGAATGGTCGATCTATGAGTTTCATGGAATATAAATATTCTTAGAGTATAGATTAGTAAGAAAACTTTGTTTTTATGCATTGATGAGCATGTGGCTTACGTGCTTTCTCATTACATTACAGTAATTGTCGGATCAGTGGTTTTCATTAGAGCTGATCAGCTGTAAATTTCTCGAGTATCTTATTTTCAACTATGGTAGGACAAATGGGCCAAAAATATTGTAGACTTCAATGCAGCAGATATTATAGTCCAATATTTCTGTTACTGCAAATAATTAAAAGTCAAATACACATATCTAGGTAAGACTAACCCACGACTGACTTTTCCCATATTCGATACGAAGGTAAACATAGCACGTTGATTGCTAACATATCTTCCATTTAAGTATACCAAATAATATATAATAATTTCCATTAGAGCTTAATCGATTTTTGCCTCTTTTACTAAAGACTCATTCCAAGGTCATTCTGGAAGCTACGACATTTAGCTTTACAAAGCTCCTGTTCTCCTTTACTGTTGAGATTTCCTACTCGGGCGTTGAAGTCCTCACAAACTAATAGAAAGTCTGGGTTTAGTGTTATGATTTTGTTTATTGTGTAATTAAAATTATAGCATACTTCTTCATCGTCCAGTTCGTCGCTTAGATATATAAATCCTATTATGAGTTTTGTCGCAGGAAGGTCTATTTCAACGAATATACAGAGTTTATCGATTAATATTGGGATACCAGTTTTATTAACATATTTCTTGATGAATAGCATGATTGCCAATGCTCCTGCCCTTCAATTTTGTTCTTGTGGTTATAGATTGGAAGCAATGGAAATTAGATAGGAAACCGGAGGATGTTATATGTTCGTTTGAGAAAGTTTTACATATTCCAAAAATGCTAAGCCTTGAATATATGGATTTTTCTAATACGTTCCTTTTAATTATTATTATTATTATTTGTGTCTTGCATAGGTGTAGTTTTCTTTTTTCGTTTGTGTACGGTTATATTAATTTCTTCATCGGAATTCGTTTCATATCTTGGGTCGTTTTTAATTGTAGATCTTCGAGTTCAGTTTTACTGTAGATCTTTACATTTAATACTAAATTGTCAAACTTTAGGAATGCTTGGACATCCTTTTCTTCAAACTGTTTCTTTTCTATAAGTAGAAACCAGCAATCTTCGTGTACCTCCTTCGTGTAGTATTCGTTAAAACGTTTTCGTTTTATTTTGTGTTTTTGCGCCAAAAATATCGTTTTCCTTTCTTTTTTGGAATTAAACAAGGACAAGTAAAAAATGTAGAAAATGTTACTACAGAAGTTTTCATTTTCTGCGATTTTTCTTATTTCTTATATATCTGTATCAGAACAATCCACGTTTAAATATTCTTCGAACATTTGTAAGATTTTATTTTCAAATTTGGTTATTTCTCATTTCTCTAGCCAAATATATTATTCCATTTGTTTTATTGTTAGGTATTGTCGTATCCTTTACAAGTAAAAAAACAACGAACAAGATTTTAGGTTGAGTTTGAGCTTTGCTGTCACCAGTTGCTTAGTTATTTTTAGTGGAAAACAACATCCACTTATTGTTGGTTAATTGATTGTTTATATCAATTAACGTTGGTGATCCAAGACGCCCTTCTCCTTGTCTATGCATCTGGTTTGTCACAGTCTTTTAAGTTTTTACGTGATTTATTATTGATGAGTTAATTAATAAGAAACCATCGATAATTTCAATATATTTAGTTTTTATTAAAAATGTTTAAATACATACAATTTATTTGTGTAGAATAATATTTATATTTTATTTGATTATTATTTTATTTGATTATAAATTTATATTAATAAAACACTTAATTAATTTAAAAACGTAAAATGAAATTTGCCGATGCAACAATTAAAACCACGGAGTACTTAAGCTATTTGCTGTGACCAAATAGCGGTATCAAATTACACTTGATCGATTGCGAATACTATCTTGTATTGATTGTACTGTACTTGATACGATACTTTACTGTACTCGTATTAATTGTACTGTACTTGATACGATACTTTAATGTACTCATTTGATACTTTACTGTACTCGTATTAATTGTACTGTACTTGATACGATACTTTAATGTACTCATTTGATACGATACTTGTACTGATTTATTAATTAGATCGTCGCCTTTTTATATAAAAAAATTATGCTGATAAAGAGTTCCTGGAAATGTATTTCCTTTTGCTCATCCTCTCCTTGGGATAACGTTTAGCATTGAGAGTTTCCTATTGTTTTTTAAGTAGAAGGTTATTCGACACCTCCCCCTGAAAAAGAAGTGCTCGCAGATTTTGCGATTTTAGAAGAATCGAGAGGTCTTCTATTTTCCTCAATATTAACGAAACTAGTTTCTGTTTCAGTTTTAGTTTTTGATTTTACCTTTTTTACTATTTCCACAGTTCTAGGTTCATTTTTTATATTTTTTGTAATTATGATAGAAGTATTTTCATCTATTTGTTTATAAGAATTATTTGTTGCGTCATTTGAATTGTTTTCATTTTCATTATTTTCGAATAATGTGTTTTCATTGTACGTTTTCGATTTAGAAATACTTAAAGATTTCTTTTTACAAATTTGGTTTTTACATGTATATAAGATATAAAATATTACAATTGAACTTAATATGTTAATACATAGAATTAAGATCCAATAATTGTTTGAATTGCTTTTGTTTTGTAAACGCAAGATTTTAGATTTTTTATTTAACAATTTGTTTTCTAAAATTTCTAAATTATTTATTTCAAAACTTTGAATTTCAGATAATGTAATATTTGGATCTTCATTCTCTATATATGTATAATTTATTGGTATATAATTATTTACGGGTATTCTTATGTCAATATTTTTATTATTATTAATGTTCCCGTTTTCGGTAATTAAGGTAACTGCATCATTAAAAGCATTGTTTATTTAATTCTAAAATTCCGGTTTTGTCAAAGTTGTTTTGCGGTTTAAAGAGTAAAGCCACTTATTATTATTAAGGTATTTCCAAATTACAACTTTTGCTGTTATAGTATCAGGTCTACAATTTTTTGGTTTTCTATTTTCTAAATCAAGAAATAGTTCATATTCACAAATTGTTTCTTGTGTTCTCATTACATTAAATTTGGAACAAAGAAATAATTCATTACTTATAGTTTTGCAATTTTTTTAATCTTTTGACATGAAATATTTTGTTTTAAGATCATTAACTAATATATACTGATATTTTGACCTTATATAATGTACAACTGTTGAGTTTTCCTCATCAGGTATTGGAATAGGTAAAGCATCAATACTGAACATATTGAATGTTTCTTTTTCTATTATTGGTACTTTGCATATTACAATTAAATTATTATTTTCAATAAATGCATCTATTTTGATTAATTTATAATAAATGTAAACATTTTCATTGTTTGGAATTACTGGTAATGAATGCAATTTTGAAATATTTTTTAATTCCTCTAGTAATATATTTGGAGGTAAAATATGATAATTAATTATATTATATTGAATTAAATTTATATCATTTAGAAATCTTTCAGATATTTTTTCATAATAACTGAAAATGCTTTTATAGGTTGACATTGTTTGTAAATATTTTTCATGATTTGTTAAGTTTTCTATGCTCTTTTTATTTGTATTAATTTTTTCGCTAAGAGTTTTGAAATTTTCATTCACGAGTTTATTTGCATTGTTAAAATGTATCATGGCTGTTTTAAACTCATTGATAGTATTGTTTACAAAGTCTATTTGGTTTAAGAAAAGTTCCTTGTTATTCTCTTTGTCATCTAAGAGTTCTCTTAAGCTTTTGTCATAGAATTGTCGGTCTTGTGCATCTGGTACACCTATTAACCATTTAACGGCTGTGGAAAGTCCGTCCATTAAAAATCGTTTTTTCCTATAATTTGTATGTTTAGTGAAAGTTTCTAATTGATTTATGTTAGTTTCGACGTTATTCATTAAACGTCTTATATCCCCGGCTTGTTCATAGTTAACAATTACACCGTGACTTTTTAACATCATTTTTGTAAAATTAAAATATAAATTTTTATGATTAAAATAAGATTCTTGAAGATTAGTTATATTATACATTATTAAAAGTTTATAATTATTATTTGTTAGTAACGCATTGCCTGTTTTAGTAAATAATATACCCGTTTTGGCATTGATTTGTGAATTTTGATAAAATTCCTCTAGTATACTTTTATTAATCAGAATGGTGATCATCAGCGTCAAAATCATACTGTTCGTCCCCATCTGTAAAGTAATAACG
>CM035591.1:30177067-30295956 GCA_020423425.1 Chrysopa pallens
TGTAAAGTAATATACGTCTTTCATTAAATATTTTTACGTAGTTAAAATGATAAGTCATTCGTTTTCCATTCATTTTGATGGTTATGTTAGGCGCGTTTATTTCAAGAATTTCATATGGACCAAAGTATGATATTTGTTTTTGATTTATTTTTTGGTTATTTTTTATTAAAGTATTCTTTATTTTCTTTTTTATGGGTTATAAGAGTTTCCCTAGCAATTTCACGATATTGCTTAAGTTTTCCTAAAATTTGTTCAAGGTATTCATTATAAGTTTTTTAATGAGTCGTCAATTTGAATATCTGGATCTTTACCATAAACGAGTTTATATGGTTCGTAGTTTGTTGATCTACATTTGTTAGTGTTATGAACGTATGCACAACTTTCTAGGAATTCGTCCCAGTTATGATCGTTAGAGGTATAATGTCTTAGATATTATTTTATGAAATGATTTGTTCTTTCAACAGAACCATTTGTTTGAGGTCTATAAGGACTAGCGGTTTTTTGTTTAATTTTTAAACTATCAAGTGTATTTTTGATTGTTTCATTAACAAATTCGGTACCTTGATCGGATAATACTACTTTTGGGAATCCGAATATTAAGAAATATTTTAGGAGTTTTATAGCGACTAATTCACTATTTTTATTAGTTAAAGCGTATAATTGTATGAACTTGGTTAGATTATCTTTGACTACTAAAATATATTTATTATGGTTAATGGTTTCCGTTAAGGGACCTACTAGATCAATTTCTATTTGATCATTGAAATTTTTTGCTGTGGTAGTTATTGTCAGTTCATTTCTGATGGGTTTCCAATCAGTTTTTGTAGTTTGACATTGTTCACATGTTTTCACGTAGTCTTCTACGTCTTTCTTTATACCTTTCCAATAATATTGGTTTTTTAAGCGATCGTATGTCCTGTTGATTCCTTGGTGTCCTCCCAATGGATCGTCATGGAACTGCTTTAATATTTTTTGTTGATCTGCTTTGGTATTTACTGTGATAACATTTTTAAATAATTTTGAATTTTATACCCATATTAGGTATCGCATTATTATCTTTTCTTAATTTACTATTTTCAGATTTTAATTTATTTTCGGTCAGCACTAGAATTGTATTGCTAAGAGTTGTTATTTCATATCTCATGGATTTTATTTTATTAAGGTTATAATAGCTTTTAGTAACTTTTTGTTCTAAATTTTATAAAAATTTTTAGTTGAAATAATCTGAATACAATAATATTTAGTTTAGTTTTTATTATTATTGATTTACTTGTGCAGAAGCACTACACTATTGGCTTGTTTATTTAGAAAGTTTAATTATAATAAAATGTGTTATTCTTAACAAATAATAGTACCCGGAACATTTATTTATTTGTCAATCAATTATTACACAAAACAAACAACGACAAATTTTCAAGTTTCATTTACTAAGACAGAAGCACAACATTATTTGTTTATTGTTTAGTTTAATTGAACATGTATTGATTTTAAAATATATTTACTTGTACTGGAGCGCAATTAAATATCACAAAAATTAATTTAAAAAATATTATGTATTACAAAGATTTTTTTAATTTCTAATGTTATAAAATTTAATAGTATAATCCGTGGCGTCAGGGCTTTTGCAGTATACTATATGACGCCATTGATATGTATAATAATTAATTTTCAAGTCGGTTCTAATTCTAATGCTTCTATCACCAACATTAACGTTACACTTTAAACATTTATGTTAATGAATAATTATTTTGTATACTCGACAAAAATAAAAATGCGACAACTTAAATCTTTAAAACTTCTTAAAAATGATGTAATTGGTAGTTTTAAATGAATATGAAATATATTAATTTTCAAAATATCACATGGGTAGTCAATGACAGGTTGAATGTTAGGCCCTAAGCTCCACCCACCGCGTGCAAACTATATTCCACAAATTACCTAGGTAGTTTAATCACAGGTCGTAATAACATTATTTTTAGGGATGTTTCCTTGTTTCGGAAAGGGGTGCGTTGAAAAAAATTATATTTAATGACTTTCCTTAAAATTATCAGTTCGCGTAGAATGCAAAAACACCGCAACTTACCATGTTTTCAAGGCTAGTTAAAAGGTTAAAAGTAAAAAAAAATCAGTCTAAAATTTGGTTTGGATAGGTGAGCTCGTTCTTGAGTTATAAAATTCACAACGAAAAGTGGCATTGTATTATATATATATATATATATATATATATATATATATATATATATATATATATATATATATATATAAATATATATATATATATATATATATATATATATAATACAATGCCACTTTTCGTTGTAATTTTATAACTCAAGAACGAGCTCACCTATCCAAACCAAATTTTAGGCTTTGTTCGGACTATTTAGTAGATGGTTTATGGGAAGTTTGCACAAAATCGGTCCAGCGGTTCTTCATTAATCACATTTTTTGTAAGAAATGAATTCAATGGATGGCTGATAATTTTGTTAATCGGAATTTAGATTATCTTGGAAATGTACAACGAAGCTTTGATAATAATTGAAGATATGTGTCTAACGATTGCAAATAAAGCATAAGTACATGTATAATAGTATATGAGCATAAGTATAGTAGTGTATAAGTATAATAGTGACCACGGACTGACGTAACGTAATGACAGGCTTAGACCAATCAATAAAGTTAAGCCACAGAAGTCACAATCTGTATTTAGATGGATGACCACCTAGCAGTACTGTGTACTGTTGTTGTATAAAAAAAAAATAATAATAATAATAATAATCCCCTTTGATTACTGGCTGTATAGCTGAAAATAGCTGAAGCCAGAAATTTAAAAAAAAAAAAAAGTATAATAGTGTATAATATTTGTTTGACCGTGAATTGCAATGTGAGCAGGAATTCAATTCTAATGATTTACGTTTATTTGTATAATCGAATATAACCAAATTGGAGGCCCCCAAATTGGATATTCAGCAAAACCATGTATGTGACATATTGCAGGTGGATTATATTTCTTGGATGCACTTGGTGGTACAGGCAAAACGTTCATTATATCATTGATTTTAGCAACTATTCGATCGGAACAGAAAATTTCATTGGCACTTTCATCTTTGGGAATTCTGCATTTGAATTGCCATTGAATGTACAGGTGATTGAAACTCCAACTTGCAATATTTCGCTATGGCAAAAGTTCTGCGATTAACGTTAATTATTTTATGGGAAGAGTGTACAATGGCGAATAAAAAACCACTAGAAACATTTAATCGAACAATGCAAGATGTGCGTGGTAATCAACAGCTTTTTGGTGGTGCTTTGATATTACTGTCAGGTGCTTTTCGTCAAACATTGCTGATGAAATAAATGCCTGTTAGACGTCATCAACTATTTGGAGACATGTACAAAATTTGACACTAAACAATAATATGTGTATTCACCTACAAAATGATCCAGCTGCCTCAGTTTTCAAAACAATTGTTAGAAATCGGTGATGGCAAAATACAAATCGACAGTACCAACGGATTGATCGCTGTAACGAACAAATTTTTGTACAATTGCGCAATCGACAGATGAATTGATTGAATGTGTTTTTCCGAATATTCTTCAAAATTACAGAAATCATGATTGGTTGACAGAACGCATCATTTTAGCAGCGAAGAACATTCTTATCAATGCCATTAATTTTCAAATTCAAGCGAAACTGCCAAGTGTAGTCACGACATATAAATCAATTGACAGTGTTATGAATCTAAATTAGGCAATGAATTATCCAATTGAATTTTTTAATTCATTGGAACCGGCTGGTATGTCACCACATTGCTTGAATCTGAAAGTTGGTTCATTGATTATATTATTGCGAAATATTAATGCACCAAAACTGTGTAATGGCACCAGATTGGTAGTGAAAAAGTTATTGCCAAATTTGAGTGATTCCAACAGATATGCCATTTGAGTACAAACGATTACAATATCCTGTGCGTTTATCATTTGCGATGTCTATCAAAAAGGCCCAAGGGCAAATACTTCACGTTTGTGGTGTGAATTTGGAGGAATCATGTTTTTCACATGGTCAATTTTATGTTGTCTGTTCCAGAGTCGGAACCCCCAGCTGTTTGTTTATTGATGCTCAAAATAGAAAAACAAAATATATTGTTTATCCAAATGTTTTGGATTAAGTTTTAAAATAGCTAGCAATTAATAAAATATTTGTTTGTTTGAATAAATGAATTTGATGTTCCAATTAAATTTATTTATTATTTCACTTAAAACGTAGCGAAGCACGTACCGGGCCGCTTGTATATATATATATATATATATATATATATATATATATATATATATATATATATATATATATATATATATATATATATATATATATATATATGTATTATTTTAAAGAAACTATTTGTTTGTTGTTATCATAAACAGCTAGGCCTGAGGATAAAATTGGCTATTTTGCCTACTTTAATACCTCAAAACGGCGATGTTTTTACATTGTAAGAATTAGAATATCTGAACTAAGGTCTTGGATTATTGAAGTCAATCGTCGATAATGCAGATTCAGCAAATAATCACTGAACTAAATAGTTAACATTTGTTAATATTAGTAAACTATTCTCGTTTAATTTTATTAATTATCTTATAACTACATTAAATCAAATCATTGGACGGATTGTTGGATTGTTGCAGTTGGGCATAGTATTTGCTGGACTATCATCTTCCAAATGGTGGCAGTGAAATCCTATGCACATAATTCGAATTAATCCAAAAGCACTTTGATTTGGAACAAATGACTTACGAATTTATACCTAATAAAAATACCTGTTAACATAACCCCATTGATTTTCCGTAGCAACTATTGGATACTAGAATGTATTTGACAAAACTGATTATAATTTCTTTGTTGTTAAAACATTTAATGAGTGTTGTATATAGTCTAGTATACCTGTTCCGTAAAATCGTAAAAGTACATAATTTTTAACGACTTTTATCAAAACTCACCTAATCTGTCACTCATCCTACAGCAACGGTTGTACCCGTTTCAAATCGATTGTACCCGTTTTTCGCGAGTAGTCACGCCACAAAAATTTGATAAATTTGACTGCGAAACAAGAAAATATCTTTCCTCGTCTAGAAATTTCTGGTTGCTTTCAAAACTTTCGCCTTAGAAGTTATACATTGGACAAATACGTTTTCAAAAAATCGTCAAATATATTAGGTCTTTTGATTTAATCTGTATTGCGGTACACTTGAATATATGAATCAAGGATGTACGCCGATTTTTTTCTGAGACGACATTGATGAAATAATATTAATTTCTTACAAAAAAAAAAAAAATAAAAAAAATAAAATAAAATGATTAGAAAGTATTTTAATTCATTATATCAACGACATAATAATTAATAAAATAAATTTATTAATTCTAATTAAAAGTTATTATTTAAAATAATAGCATAATTTTTACTCACAAACTATTTCAAAACTATAGATAGTATTAATAAATTTATTTGCAAAAGTCTTTTAAAAAAAAAATAGATTACCTATTCTTTGTTTGGTGTGTGTGGAAGAGAAACTCTGAATATTAAAAAAAAATATATTTATTACATTTTGTTTGTTAATCAAATGAAAGCCTGAGAATCTTAAAGTAAAAGATGCCATCAACTAGGTATAATAATAAACCCTTACCTGTAGTGAGTGCTAAAAACACAATTGAATTGTAAAAGATAAATATAAAGAGTTTAGAAATTATCGAAGGAGAGGCACAGGTTAAAATTGTGTGTTGGAGCTGGATAAAATATTATTCTTATCCTCGTTCGTATATGCATTGAGTAATTTTTATAATTTATTAAAAATTTCTTTGTTTAAAAAACCCGAATTAAAACAAGTGAAGATAACAACTAACAATGTAAACTGTTTAGATATTCGAAATTATTTGTTCAATAAGAACATGTATTAATATTATACATGTTCTTTTATATATATATATATATATATATATATATATATATATATATATATATATATGTATATATATATATATATATATATATATATATATATATATATATATATATATATATATATATATATATATATATATATATATATATATATATATATATATATATATATATATATATATATATATATATATATATATATATATATATATATATATATATATATATATATAGATATATATAAAATAATACATGTTATTGCATGTATAATTTCGAATTTCTAAACAATTTACATTATATATAAATACCTTATAAATACCTATACCAAAATTTTATTACTGCATATTTGTTAGCGTTTCGTTACAAACTTTAGACTAGAATTCATATACATACTCTACCATATTCTATTTATATATCACGGTAAACTCTTGGGAAATGTACACTTTTACCGTAAAATGTGTACATTTCCCAAAAAGTTAGGTATATGTGAACTAAATATAATGTATATGTACATTTCCCGGCAAATGTGAACTCTTGCCTTCACGTTTTGGTAAATGTACTTTCATGTTTTAAGAAAAGTTGGAATATAAATAAATTAAAAATGTTGTAGCAGTAAAAAATATTTATTTAAATAAACATAATACAAAAGGCTTTAATAATGAAAATTATTTTAATTAAAGAATGTAAATGACCAAAAAAACATACTTTTCTTTGAATATAATATAATATAATATAATATAATATATGTCGTAGGTTATGATCCCAATATTCATAAATACGATTTTCGTCCTTTCGTTTTTCAGGACCAATACGATGAGAATCAAACAAATAATAATAATAACATACTTTTCTTTATTATAACAGTTAAATTTTATAAAACTTTAAGGAACATATAGAAATTTCATTATGAAAAAAGTAGTATTTATTTGAGAAAGAATTTCTAATGAGGCACTTGGAATTACATAATATTCCAGAATTTTTACAACTGCATTTTTTTAAGAAATACGTTCCTTTACAGATGCATCTTTTAAAATCTTGTTCACCAGAAAAGGGACTGCATTCCTATAATTTTATTTAAAACGACATGGTAATTCTGAATTCAATGTACATTTCCCTTCTTTGAAATTAAAATGTTAGTTGAATGCACATTACACAAACGAGGAGGCAAATGTGCACATTTACCGGATAATGTGTACATTTGCCGCAATATCTACATTTAACCGTAATATATATATGTCGAATATAATGTCTACGTAGGTATAACTTAAAAATAAAAAGAGGAATTTACATGAAAAATGAGTTATTCTTTACAAATAACTCAAATAATACATATTCAAATGTTATAAACTTTGGTTTGCACAATTTTTACATGACGAAGGGTTTTTCCGGAAAAAATTTCTAAAGAAAAGTTCAAAATTTGATTAGAAATGTTTTTTTTGCGGGAAACTCTTTGACACGCCCTATATTTTCAAATCAATATTGTGCATAGCAAATTTAATCACATTTGTATAATTATTTTAGAGTTATTTGTGCGTGAAATTGAAAGGAACACAATGTTTAATATATTATACTTACCACATTAGATATTGTTTTTATTTAAGAGATTTAGACTCGAGAGGAACTTGGTATTTTCGCTAGCTAATCATCTATAGAAATCGGTTTTGTTCACATCACCTTAGACAAGCCCTTCAACAGGTTCAGAAAATTCAATTAACATGATCGATAAAGACCCAGTACTATTAATAACTTTTTCTTCGTTATTTCAATCCACCTTTTCATATGAATGCCAGTTTTGCAGTGTTAATAATCTATCTACCTTTACAAAAAATAACCTGTGATATTTAGAAATTTTAGAGAAATCAAAACAAGCATAATAGTTTGAAAAACAAAGTTCAAAAACATATTGCTGTTATTGTTTTTTCGAAAAAGACCTAATTATAAATAATAATTACAAAGAAATTTAAAAAGTGTCATAATTTAGCAATGTTAATAGATATAGCCACGTCTGCTTATTACTATAATCAACTTCAGAGCCATCCCTTGGGAGATTTGAGCCGGAAATCGAAGTCCGTTTTCAAGCTCGTAAGTAAGATGCCATACCTTATACATTATTTACGTCCCAAAGATAAAGGCTTAAACTTTACCGAATTCCTCTTACGATAAAAAAATTCTTCTCTATATACAAGTGTATTATAATTCCATCTATATTAATTCACGAACTTCCTGTATATTACCTATTTATACTATTGCACCATTCAAAGTCTCCAATTGTGTAAAGATATAATGACTTTATGTCATTTAGTGTTTTTTTTTTGTTTTTATATTTTTAAAGAATTTATTCTTCAACGAAAATAGTCTATTGGGTTTGTATACGGTGTAAATAATATCATACAATTTTGAGAAAATGACAATCACTCAAATATCGCAAAAAAAAAAATTTACTAAAATATATTATATACTCTCTGATCTAGAAGTTTTCTACTTGATTTGAGTAGAAAACGAAAAACAAACTAGTTGCTATCTTGACGAAAGAAAAATCACTTGGTCTTATGCCAAATACATACACAATGGTTCCGGTTTCGATTCCGAATAGTCAACTTAATGTTTATCAACCGACATATCGATGTTCTTACAATTATTGGCCATGCGATTGGTCACCCTAGGTTCATCCAAACCAAAAAGAGTGTACCTGATCTTTGATGGTGCAAAAACCAGACGGTCTGGCGAAATAACGACCACACTTCCCCTATATTGTCTCGTGCAATGGTCTCGTAACTAAGCATCGTTTCAATGTTTAGGGACATCCAATCCAAAAAAAATGTTTAGCTCCATTTTGTATTAGAAGTTCGACTTTCTAAATTGTTTATTCTGCTCCAAAATAAGGTGATTAAATTCAAAGATTCATTGTACTTATGTGACAATATTTTATAATTATTTACAGAGAAATCGCTTGGTTAACGCACCTTCTGAATGAGGATTCTTTTTATTTTATAATTCCAGTTAGTAGATTTTTTCACATGAAGAGTGAGTGCAAAGCAGTAACTCAATCAAATAAATGTTATAATGGGTGCAAATTACAACAAAAAATTGCATGAATCAAATAAATATTTTCACATGATTCAATCGCAGATGAACATAATAAAAAAATTATGAATTACTATTTTGAATCGAGTAGAATTTTGAAAACACTATCGTGAACCTATATATGTGAATTTTACAGCCTTCACAAGATGAAAACGCACAAATTTACAATTTTTACTAAATAATGCATACAATCAAAAAAATGTATAAATCAAATTTAAATTTAAATCATTTTTCTTCCAAATTACATTAAAAAGGATTTTAGCTTTATTAAATATTTAAGCAGGACGTACTTTCACAAAGTTAATAGATAAATCTAACCCAATTATTGACACCTGTAACAATTGAATCTGTTAATTGAAACAGATTATAATGTTATAGGAATCAATAATTGAGATGTTTTTATTTATGTATTTTGTGATAATTAGCAAAGTACGTTCTTCCAGAAATGAAGTTTTCACTATGGCGAATATAAACATTTTGTGATAGAAAGTATACTTGAACTTTTATCATATGATTTATAGGATTATGAATATATATGAACTATTTTACTATAATGGCTTCAAATCATTTTTTAAGTCTATAGAAATTTAATCAGCTTCAACCTTAATAAGTTTCAAAAAACTACTCTTTAAGTATAAAAGAAAGTACTTTTTCAGTATAAAAGAATAGGTACTTTTTTAGTTTAAATCTATAGGATGTGTAAAAATTTTCATTTAACATAGTTTCTATAATATGGAACACACTTGGAATATAATATGGAATTGTCATTTTATATTGTTAGTTACCCATATTGTGATTCATTTATTTCAAATAATTTTAAACACATGCCCATAAAGGGCACACTTCAGCCGATGAAATTATGGCGCTGGAAGCTAAAGTGACATAACTCGTTAGAAGTAGATAACTGGATATAATTGTGCAGCCCAGGATTAGTATTTTTATTCTACTACTTTTAAGCAATATATAATTCTGTAGGAAAATAATTTGGTTCTGTAAATGCGTATAGGTTGGACAGATTTCTTCCACCAGCCTTAAAAGGTTAGAGGCGTTAAGCCATTACGAGTTTAGCACTTGACGTTTGTTTTACGAAATAACTCGCCTCATAGGAAGTAAAAAAATTTGACGATTTGTTATGGAGATCTTCAAGAGCAATTATGTAGATTCTCATTGTATCCTGACCTCAACCGCCCTTTTTCTTAATCTTACGTACAATATACTTTTCTTGTTACTAAGAAAGCATTTGAAAACAAAAAAAGCTAGTGGTTTGATAAATATATGATATTGTGGAAAATTACTGCCTATATTAGTATTCCAAATTAGCAACCAAAATATTACTTAAAAAAAGTATCATCATTAAACGTGTCCACCAATTAATAAATTATCTTACAAGATTGAAAATTTACTTGGTAGTATTTAGGTATAGTAAGGATACCAACTGTTTTTCTATATAAGCCAGTATGGCGCTATTTTTTGCAATTGATGTGAATTAGTTAGGAAAAATTGATGTAAAATTCTATTTTTCTATTGCACCCTCTTCCTTTGGAGATAAATCTTCAAAAATACAAACTTATATTCAATACAAGCTATGAAGAATTGATTTTTTGCAATCTATGTGAAATCGTATAGGGTATATTAGGGTAAAATAATATTTTTGAAGTGAAACTTTTGTAGTTTCATTGTGATTACAAACTCGATGAAACGAAAAAGCGTTAGTAAAAAGAGGCAACCACAAACATATACAGGATACAACATGCCAGAAAGTTAAATAGAAGTATCTATAGTATTTAACGAGCAGGAGATTGAGATAGAAGGTCTCAAAAGTATTTATTACGGGGCTTATATATGTATGTGTGTGCCTACAAAACAAGCGAGGTGTATTGTGCTTGGGTATTGTTTATAAACATATTTCATTATTTTAATAAAAACATTTTTTAAATATGCCGAAAACGAATGCAGAATATTGTCGTAATTATTGGAAAAAAAGAAAAGAAAACATGACTATATTTATCTATGATATTAGATCAAAACTAAAGTATTTTTTTCATATTTCAGTTACCACAAGACTCTAGTATCATGTTCCGAAACTTGGAGATTGGATAAGTATAATAATATTATACATATGTGAGTAAATGCATAATAATTTTAAACTTGGTATAAATATCATTACAAATAAAACCTACAATTTTCCTGATATTCTTTATTTGTCTAATTTTCTTGAAGTTTTACTTCTATCTTAACATTATATTAAGTTTTCTAGTGTTTTTAGTTTCTAAGGAAACCAAAAATAATATTTATTTAACGATAAGTTGGTTAGTTTCGGAAATAGACGATATCACAAGTACGTTGCTTTTCCATGTTAGGTACCCATTAAGTTTCAAGTACAAAAAGAAAAAACTTTTAATAACTGAACAAAAGAAACGGTGTTCCCTCTAAAACTTTTACGCATATGATTAATCAATTCCCGTGTAAATAAAATAGAAAATTCATGAAAATGAAATATGTCTCTAGACACTCAACAACTAATTAAGTGCATGTAAATTACTTGTATAACATAGAGTATTATCGCTTTTTATATAATAAATGTAAACGTTTGTTTACATTAAAAAAAGATTCATGAATTTCTATAAATTTTCGTTTTCTATAAAGTTATAAATACATATACACATAAAAAAACGATTTTTTGCATTTTTTCTATAATTTTGAAATTATGGTCAATAATGCTCAATAAGAAAGTTTCAGATTTCTTGATTATCTACTACTCTTCCATTTAACTTTTATCGATAATAGTTAGATTATAACCGCAAATGGAAAATGATATTACGAATATACTACCACCTACACCCCATTCCGGGATTTTTACGAAGTATGATCGATTTTTCCGTAAATTACTTAATTAAATTACCATTGTCTACATTTTTCCGACTATTTGTATACTGCTAATAAGTTATTTTCTATCACGATATTTAAAACGGTTTGGTACTAGTCTATTAGGTTAATTGAAGCCTTGGATTTATTCTATGGAAATAACATACTTTTGATTTGTTTCCAGAAATATGAAAATGATAAAACTTCAAACAATATCATCTAGACAATGATAGAAGCGCCATGCAATGGATTGGAACACAGTTTTCACAATGCTTATGTTAATAGGATAAACTTAATGCTATATTAATAAATAATTCCAAAATACCTAAACAAAAATAAGTTTAATTCATTAAAAATATTAAATCGAGAAAAGGATCAAAGATGATTCATATTTAAATAGAAACAATTTAAAAAAATCAATTTTATGTCTTTAACAAATAATAAAAATAGAATTACAATTAAAATTCCACAAATCATTATTATAATTTAATAATTAGTTGAAGTAATTACAATAATTTAAGTCTGTTTGCTATCTAGCTCTTTCTAACATCTATATAAGAGTATTACTTTATCTTTCATGATATAAGACAATCTGTTTTAAATCCTCCCCACTACAGTGTGATCGTCTTAAATCAACAACAATGAATGCTTCATACCAATATTAATATTATCTACTATGTATATACCTTTTGGTAAAGACAACAAGAGCATGGTTGATGAGAGCGCATTCAACATTTGTACTTTGTGACAGACGTACGAAGCACGTCTAGCATTGTTGTATACTGTGTTTGTTTATTTAAGCATCGTTGTTGCATGTGAATTTAAAGTTTTTATTATTGTGCTTTTATAACGAAAGTGTAATTTGAATTTTGTAAAAAACCGTGTGATTTTTAAAGTGTGTGAAGTGTGAAACAACTTTTTGAAAATATGTTTTGTTAAAACTTTTTGGAACTATTTTGAATTTTTTTTTGGGATTAACGCAGATTCAATCAATAAATTTTTGCTGTTCAAGGTAAGAAAAATTGATCTGAAAATTTCAAAAATAACTAGGGATATAACTCCAAATTTATCTTTTTATTGAGACTCCGTACAGTAGCTATTACTCCTAGTTTCGTTGTTATTATAAACAATTTTCTTAATTTTTTTGCCAATTAAGTAGTAAATCTGAAAAATTGTGAAAATATTACATTTATTCGAGGAAATGATGAAGCTATCTAACTTCTATATCTCTGCACGTATTATTTATTATCTGATGTAATTATTTCTTGAAATTTATTGATTAGGTCATTGCATTTTCCTTCAAATCATTTATTTTTGTTTAAGACTAATTAAGATTTTGTTCGAATTAAAAGTTTTGTTCCAATCTACGAATAAATATTTATTATTGCGATTACTACTTAGAAGTTTAGAGTTATGATTTAACTCCCGAGTAGTAAAATTCTAAGATTAAACTGATAGATGTATTTTATTTTTTATATTTAGTACTTAAAAACCGTCCCGATTTTAGTAACTAAAAGCATATAAAGCAATTTGAAACCCAATTAATAATACGTGATTTTAGTAGATGCGTTAATAATACATTGAATATGATTACCCGGTCGGTGCCTGTTATCATATAATGTCATTTATACTCTATACATTTGTGCGTAGCCTGTTAAGTCTAAGAATGGTTTTTCTTTGCGAAATATTTGGTAATTGGGGGTCTCTTCCACCAAGTCCGATTAATTTTCGATTTTGTGCTGAAAATTGCATTCAGTTTTTAATTTTATTATGTTATTTTACTAGGAAGGCCATTCTTTAATAAATATACAAATTATTTTGCTTGTCACTGAAATCGAAATAACATTTGACTCAACTTAAACCGGTGCAATTTTCAGAATGTTAGATAATGGGCACTTCGTTGTTATCGCGTGTTCGATATAATTAGTCTTACATTTATTAACAAATTTTTTTACTTTTGGAATAACTAAGACTAATAGTCTTATTTTGGAATAAATAAGACTATAGTATGATCGTCTTAAATCAACAGAAGACTTTACTAATGCACAAAAAAAAAACCGTTCTTCATATCCACGTATATACATACCCCTACAGTTATCCGTACTTTTGTGTATTAATTTACGTTTACGATTATTCCATAGTGAAATACTGCATCTTACTGAGTAAAGTTAAACTAAGAATTTTGTGTTTTTGTAGGTTTCAAGTGTCAATTTCGATGTAAAATGATGGTTGGAAATTAAATTGATTTACATTACGATTAGACGCTATTTAAAATAAATACTCAAATTGAACTTTTCTTATTAAATTTAATTTTTAATAACATTAAATAATTATTAATGAGAACTCTAGGATTTTTCGAATAATTTTCGATTTTTTCCCCAATTTCCTAAATCAAATTATTTTGTATTTTATAAATACGTATTTCGACTACAAGGTAGTCATCATCAGTATGAATTAGCTAGTTGTAATGATTCTCTGAGGAGATGTTACTCGTTGCTAATTTGGTGACGGTTTACACAAATATACTATCATACTGATGATGACTACCTTGTAGTCGAAATACGTATTTATAAAATACAAAATAATTTGATCTAGGAAATTGGAGAAGAAAAAATCGAAATTTATTAGATAATTTTAAAAAAACTATAAGAAAACGGAACAGTATTAAATTTTTATACTACTATTTTTATTATTACTTTCGAAAGGCATTAGGCGTCGTGCGTGAGTGGGTTCGAACATCTTGCTTTCTTGACATAAGATAATTATATTTTTAAACAGCTAATAATTTTTATGCTGTTTATTTGTAATATTCGAGGGTGTATTTGAAATAAAATAAATAATATTCATAAACAAACTTCCAAAAAAAAAGGTGTTTGTTTGGGTTTTTTCTTTAAATAGACATAATTTATAGCCCAAGAGTCAAATCTTTTTAAAAAAATCTAAATTTTATTAACACGTTTTTATAAAGGTATGTGGATGTGTGTGCAATTATCGGGGGAAAAAAACTTCAAATCACTTGGGATTTTTCAATTTACAGTTTTAAAAATGTTCGGTTTTAAAATTGGTTTCATGGTAAGGTAAAAATCCATAAAATTGGCCAAATTGCACAGTTGCGATATGTGAAATACCAAATAAAAAAATAAGACTATGCGATTTTTACAACTTAACTAAGCTAAAATTTTCTTAATAGATCCATAATGTTTATGTTCTATTCTCTTAAATACTAAAAACAATTAGTGGGAAATAAAGACTAAAGTTATTGTGGAATATTTTGATTTTATTGTCAACGTTTCATCAATTAATTCTTGACCTCTTAGAAAATACCTTTATTTTCAACGTCGTAATCTAAACAGTCTAAAATCTATATTCTAGTGAAAACAAATTATAGTAGGATGAAATCCATTGTAAACGGATGAGAATATAACAAAAATGAAATGAAAAATAATTTACGTGTGTTCTGAGGTCGGGAAGTGTAAGGAGGTGAGTTTCAAAATACGGTTTATATCGATTTTCGGTAAAAATACAAGTCCTATGGAAAGAAGTTGTAGGTAATAAAAATATCTACAACTTTTGTATTGACACTTTTTTCACATAATCTTAAAATGTATATCTTAAAATCACCTTTTTATTTCTACCTTTTAATGTAATTTTGCTGGAAATCGAGATAAACCGTGTTTTACCTTTAAAAACTCACATCCTTCCACTTCCCAAGCATAGATTTTTACCGTCCGTAAATTATATAAATTATTTCTATTAATTTTTTCAAAATTTATCGACCCTAGCCTATTATTGGCGATCTCTATTTAAATAAAAATGTCTTTCATATTTTTGTTATTTTGATCGTAAAATTTTATTTACAATTTTAACGCCTTACAGTTTTCTTTCTCGAAGTTCAGCTCTATGCTACACAACCAGATTTAAATCTTATAGAACTAAGTGAAACAATAAAAATAAGACAAGTTTTTCGTAAACTTTATCCAAAAAGTATACAAATGGACAGATAAAATGTTCAAAAAAAAAGATCATTTTGATAACATGCGGTTGACTCTTCATTTATTATATAGTAACTATTATAAAATAGACAAGATAACAAAACTGCTTGTGGGTGGAATATTAAAAGTTTTTTTTTTTTTTTTTAAAGTATTTTATTTAAATAATATAATCATAATTTAAATAAAAATTATTATATTAATATTCAAAGTGCATTCATTCATACATACATATATTATCTATCATACCTATGATGATGCATGATTTATCAAAGCTAAATTGTATCTTACACTATTAAAGTGTAAGTTTAAATCACACCTAAACCAACATTTACTATTTACAAATCTGATTTAAAATTTATTCTCTAAGGATTGTGTACTTTTTTGTATAATTTTAAATTATAATATAATTATAATTTAAAATTATACTTTATACTGGAAATTGGAAAATGTGTCTTCAATTATGGAATGGTTGAATTAAGATTTTCTTTACATTGTTAGACTCTCTGGTTGCCTTCGTGTATGATTGGAATTCAATACCGATATCCGTTCTTGGAAGAAAATGATTTGATCCACATCTATATTATAAAATTAGATGATTTTGCAGTTCGTCTTTGTATTTTTCTATCTATCCTACTATCTAGGTTTGTTCGTTCGTTTTTTGTTCCGCTGTAACTTTTAACGCGTTATCTGATTTTGATGAAATTTTGTACATTTTTATCACATGTTCAAAATTTACTCTATTGTTATACTTTGTAATTTAAAAAAATTCAAGAAAAGTCTATTTTAAAAATATAAGCTGGAATGATACATGCGGTACAGTAAAAGCAAGTAAAATACAAACAGGAAAAACTTTAAAACTGCCTTTTTTATTATTTTCTAAAAATACGTTAATAAAATTTTTCGATATAAACTAGGAAGGTTTTTGAAATCGAATGATCGAGAGAAACAGGAAACATTTCAGTTTCTTTAAACCCCGCCCCTCTGTATGACATCAATGGTTCGGAAAGTGGCTGCGTTTTTTTTTGATATTTCGTATTTTTTCAACTTCCAGAAATGTATGGATAAAATTTTCTTGAAGATTCACTCAGAGATTATTAATGGAACGATTAAAAGTTATTGGATATCTTGAAAGCCGGACTAATCTATTTACCAAATTTGTTTTGCTGCAATTAATAATAGCATTTGCCTGTCTCAATAAAAATTGGAGTTATTCTATAGTGATGGTACATTTTATTTCAATTTCTGTCCATTTCAATTTATATCTTAAAATAAAATTTGTATGAAATCTATTTATTCTTAAGAAATAAAAATCTGCTGGCTCATAATTAAATTCTTTTAAAATATGGATATTTATAATAAAAATTCCCATTGATGAATTGGAATTAATATTGTTCAATTTTAGTATGCAATAGGGGCTTTAAACTTGCTACTGTTAAATAATTAGTGTATCAAAAATATTTTATTGTAAAAAATATCAAATTTTAAGTGTGTTTAAAAACTAAATCATGCATGGTTCTGTAGATCACTATACTATTAGATTTAAGGTCCTGTTGTGAATTTTACTGACGAAGTACTTTATGATATCAATTGGTATCGTAATTCGCATTTAACTTCATACCTTTAAGAAAAAACTTTACTAGAACGTAAGTAAATATATTACTATTGGTTCAGTGTATTTAGATCAATTTTTGTTTTTGAGATCACTTTAATAATTTCGTTAAAAGTGCATCATAAAAAATGCATAATTGTGTGTTATTTATACAACTTGAAATATTGAAAACGTTTTTATAGTAATCAGTGATCTTAAACACTTAGCTATCAATTTAACAATAAAAAAAATTTTAACGGCTTAAAAAAATATTTCATTTCTGAAAATAATGCAAAAAACTTCAAAATGATGGCAATTGTATATCAAAATTATAATCTAAATACTCTGATCTAATTTTATATTATCAGATTATCGTGATTTGATTTTGCATTATTATGACGATCAAATGCTAATCGACATATCGATTGGTGGTCTAGTTACCCCACAAAACCAAACTACATTTCACGAGAGAAATACCTTGTAATAATAATACACTTTACTTGATTTATTTCGATTTTATAATTATAAAGTGAAAATCATTTTTATATTTTGTATTTACTTATTTCTGCGATCCTACTAAATGGGAAAGTTTGGATGTTTGTTACTCAATCACGCAAAAACGGCTGAACGTATTTAGATGGAATTTGATACACAGTTAGTTTATTACCTCGATTAGCACATATGATATTCAAGTCCATATTTTCTATATTGAATCTATATATTTATATATATTTTCTTGTCTTTATCGGTAAATGCAGTTTTTAAAACGGTAATTATAAAAGCAACTCGGATCTTGAAGTGGGCTTGTAGACAGAATTGAACAAAATACATTTTATATAAAAAAATTTTTTTATAAATTGAAATGTTTGTTTTTGTCCTACAAACCATAGAAATAAGAATGAAATGGAATTTAAAGTTTTTTTCTATAATAGTAAAATATTTATTTGTTTGTAATCGTTCGTGTTATAATAAGTAGAGATTTTTTGTAGATTGAAATACCTTAAAATCAATAAATTGTAACGTGTAAATTCAATGTAAAAAGACCAAGAAATGTGGTTTTATCACAAGACATGTTGTAATGCACTTATTATTGAATGAAGAAATGATTGACTGTATGAAAGAATCGTCAATGGTAGTTGATCATGGATATGGTTCAGTTAAATTTAAAAAAATATATATATTTATACATTTTTTTAAAATATCATCTTAACACTTTCTTGTATTAAACTGACCAGTTAATTGATTTTGATATACAAAAATGTATTTAACTGTATTTTGAATATTCCCATATCATTAAACAAATGTATTTTAATACACTTTCTTAACTTGGTTGGCTACTTTAATTATTGTAAATTTGCTATATTTCACATAAAAAAACTAATTTCAAAACTGAAAAAATATTAAAATTGATTCAAAAACGAAGAAGTTATGAGCTTTCAGCGATTATTTTTTATCTCTTTCTTAAAAACGTTGTTGTACATGTTATCCTGATAGAGATCATACATATTAACGTAATTACAGAGTACCCTATCTCTATATCTAATTAGGAAGGAAGACGCTGTTTATGAAGCTGAACGCTTCAAGAAAAGTTTTGTCAAACACCTGGTTATACAAAAGAATTGACCAATCAGATTTTTAAAATTAGTTCAAAATAATCTTTATTCATTTTCAGACATGGGTATTTGAGTTTAATTTAGTGTACTTTTAGGCATTGTCGCTATTCGTATAAATGATTGACGTAATCCAAAGAAAAATTGCAATAAAAAACTCTTAAAATATTAAATGAACGAATCTAATGCAATACTTATTGTTATTGACTATGTATACATTGTTTGGAACTAGCGTTACCAACTTTTGACTAAATTTAATATACCAATAACTTCTTTGTAGAATTTTTTGTTGTTGCGACTAATTCAGTCAAGGATATCGCTCAGCCTACAATTTTACAGATTAATTTAACGCAATAGACCAGGTTCGATAATTTTTGAAAAAAGTATGATGAAAGCCATTGAAAACGGAAGAGAATATAACAAAAATGAAAGGAAAGACAAGTACAAGTCCTATGGGAAAAAGTTAAATGGGGCAAAGTTGTAGATAATAAAAAGATCTACAGTTTTTCTATTTTTCACATAACCTTAAAATTGATGTTCTTTATGTTTTTTCGTTTTTGGGTTATGTTGATGGCGGGCAGGCAAATGAAAATGAACTTATTAGATAATTAGGCTTATTCTAGACCTAAAAAGTTCGTGAATGAGCAAAATTGGTCCTTGAACCAATTTATAAGCAATTTAATTATCACAATTTGAAATTAAAAATTAATTTTTTTCATAACAAATAAGGTTTGTTTGAAACTGTTTTGATTTGCCTCAATTTCATCTAAAATTTACTTAATAAAAAACAATTTAGTATTCAGTGTATTTTATGAATGCTTATGATTAACAATGATTCAAACATTGATATTCAACCATATATCTAAAGTATCTAAACAATTAACACTGTTAGTTGATATCTTTACTGAATTTTCAAAAATTTAATTTTTAATGACTTACTTAAACATATCTATTCATTTTCCTTATTAAAATTGTACATAAATAAATAAACTATTTAATTTTATTTAAACAATAATAATTTTTATTACTTATTAATAGCTTAGACAATTTGCTGAAAATGTATACAAGTAACGCCTAGTAGACAGACAAGTTTGTTATTTATTTAAAACAAATCGTCTGTGTAAAAATTTTTATTTAATAGTATATTTTTTTGTATTTTTGTTTAATAAAATATAGACAACATCTTCGTTTTCTTTTCTCAATGAACAGAATAAAAATGTTTAATTTATTTTAATAATATTTTATTGAATACAGTCAGTGTTTTGTATAGTTAAGATGTAAAATATGGCGCCTTAATGCTGTTTAATAGGCGCACAAGAAGATTGATTCAATATAATATTTATTATATTTGTTTTAAATATTTTATTTATTTATTTTTTATATTTAATAGTTGACTGTAGGATTGAATAATGAATTTTATTTTATTGTTTGGTAAAAATATATTAATCGTTACATTATTGGAATACAAATACACCTGTGTGAAAATATTGTATTAATCAGCTGCCTTCTAGGACTTTAAGTTTCCCTTTTGGATGCCAAAATATGCTACTAGTTTTGACAAGTTATAGGCAACACTTAAGAAAAATGTAATAAAATTTATAATTTAAGAAAAAACTTTTTAAAAGGTTTTATTAAATATGTCAGCTGTACTAAAGTAATAATTTTCATCCCCCTTGCTTGCATACAACAAAATTTATTTACTCCGTTTTCACTTACTCATTGACGGGAGGGGATGAAATTAAAAAATATTCTTTTACCTTTATCATTTCACTTTTGGTACCTTGTTAGTACTTTTGGAAATTTCACATATACGGGGAGGGATGACGGTTATGGTTACCATAAAAATACATTTCATCAGTGCACAATCGACATGTAAAATTTCAATTTAGGAAGTGACTCTAATTCAACTTAACCCAAACATATTAAGTTAATATGACAACTTGTAAACAAAAATATGAAACACTGAAAAAAAAATATGTAACGCCTCGTCAGGAAATAATCTCAATTGACCAAAATACTTCGATCTAAAATTTATGATCCATGATTTATAGGATTTGTGTCCACCCCGAATAGCAGAATAACTATTAAAACTAAAGAATGAAGTAATAACAATTTAAAAATTTTAATCATCAAGAAACCTTGAAAAATTTTCAGTATGAATTATAATTTAAATATGATAATTGCATTTTCAATAATAATTTATTAGATAAATTTTGAGAATTTCATTTCGTATGGAATTTCTTAAAATAAATATATTTATGCATTGAAAAAATTCTTGCTAATTTGTAAGTATTAATTATTGTATTTCCATTTATTAAACATTAAACATTTTTTTTTGTTATTCAAACAGGTTTCAGTGACAAAACAAATATAATATAACCCTCGACGACATGTTTATTTCTCAGAACTTCGTTGTGATTTAAACAGTATTCATACATACATCTTTTTAACATATTTTTAAATCAAGATTCAAGGCGTCATAGTTACGTAGAAGTGATTCATGTAGGTATTTTAAAAAGCCCCAGGTGCCGCTCTATTTATGCATATATAAAATATTATTAAATATAATTGCAAATTCTAAATTTTTAATATTTAGATGTCGGAACTACTTGTTTTTTTATTTAAATTATAGTTATATGGTTAATTTTTTTAAATTATTTTATGGCCACCCAATTTAAATTATTGGAATATCATATAAAATACATGACAGAAAGATAAAGAAAATTAAAATTTACTTTTCGTTTGGATATAAAGACACAATTAAACTAGAAGACGAAATAATAAATAAGACGAACGCATTATTTTAAGAAATTCTAAAATACATAATCAACACGCTGATTAAATTATTAAGAGAGTATTAACATGCCTGGTATTGAGTTAATTGCGATTAAAAATCAAATTTTTTTTTACATCCTATCATGAGAAAAACGTGAAAAATTGATGTTTTCTGTTTTCTTTTTTTTTTTTTTTTTTTAATGATGAAGGGAATTAATAATTATATTATTAATGGAATAATAATATTTGTTAGGCTGAGTGGCTCAGTGGTAGCACGCTGCCAATGACCTTGCGTTGGATTCCTGGTTTCTCTCAAGGCTTACCATGGTAAAGATCTTGGTCATGCGCTCTTTGATTACACCCATCCTAATATATTGGGTACCTACACTTCCTCTCTATGTACCGTTGAACGATGAACCTCTTGAGTATAAATGACATGATGTGAGTCTTTTTTTTTCTAAATATTTGTCTGAATACTTCAAAACAAAATGGGAAGAATTGACCTCGTAGTTTTGATAAAAAGTAAAATAAACGCAACGATTTGAATCCACCACACTTACTTAAAATTATAATATTCAGTTATTTTATGGTGTATTTTATAATTTTTTTAGCTTAAAATGAATATTTTAGATAGATAAACAAAATAGATAAAGCGTTGCATTTTTTGATTCTACGCGTATACATTCAGTAGTAGGTCATAAGAATTAATTATGTATAGGTACTGGTTGTTTTATGTAGGAAAAACAATATTAAAATATCCGTATTAAAAACATTACAATCTTAATATGTACACATCAAAATAACAAATACAATCATATACATTCATCAACTATAAATTCAACAGTATTTTTATCCACATCACTATAAAAAGCAAAAAAATGATAATGTATAACACACAAATCTGTTGATACACAATGATGGTGGATGTTTATGAATGAATTGGTATAAAATATATCTATTTATGTATTAAGATTGTAAGATAGGAATATTTTAACATTGTTTTCCCTATATCAATACTTTTATTTAACAACCAGAATAGTATAGTGTGTGTATTTGAGTAGGGAATATAGTATGTGTTATAGGTACAATACGTTTTAAAAATATAAACAGAAGTCTTAGTATACATGGTAGGTACTAAACTAATACTTTTATTACTGAACAATCCTATTCGTACTGCCTTCAATCGTAATATATTAATACTATATATATTAATATAGAAAAAATGTGTAGACGAAAAACAGTAATTTAGAAAATCACAAACAGTGACTACATTGGATCAATTTTGATTCGTTTACTGGCTCAAACTATTGTTTAGTTATAGTTCTAGGTGTAATCTAAACGACAATACTTACACATTTAAATTTTAGAACTTTAGTATATCTTTTTTTTGTATACAAAATCAGAAGCTGAAATTACTTAAAGTAAAAGCCTTCTAAATACTAGCTCAAATAAAACTTTTATATTATAGATCAATATTGCGAATCGATTTCACATATTGTCCTAAAAATACAATATTATTACATTGACTTTGGTAGTAAATATAAGGTGATAAGGTAAACCAATAGAAAAATTCAATTAAGTACTATATAAAATATTAAAGTAAAATTCATTACTAATTAATAAAATAGTGGTAGGGTGTTTTATTTATAAAGTTTTGTTTATGTTCGTTCAACTGCATCTAAAAAGCCATTCTATTATTGTTATAATTATTATTATTATTATAATTATTTATTATACTTATGTTTATTTTTAGGCACAAAAAAATAACAATCCCCTTTTGTTTATTTAAAAACTAAAAATATAATATCAAATAAAAATATGAGTTGCATAGGAGAACAATTGAAAAGAATAGAGAAAAAAAATCTATTGGATTATATAAGTTGAAATAATTAAATATCTATGATATTTATAAAACCTCTATATAATACCTCTTTGTAAATCTATACAATTTACAAAGGAGAGTATTTGTAAATTGTATAAATTACATTTCATAATGTTCGGACAATACAGTAATAAGTATGTAAAGTTGAATCGTTTTCGTTAGTCCATTGATCACGCATTTACTGCGTAATCACATTAAGGCTTGTTTTATCGATTGTATTTTTTTGGTTAATACATATTATACGATACAGATATATAATATGTATTGTGCTGTATAAATGACGATAATAACCTTTAAACAACCAATCAAATTGTAGAATACAAATGTTCACGTGAAACTTTTGTTTACAAACAATGTTTTAACGAAAACGATTTAACTGTAGAAAAAAGTGACAAATTTTTCTTTTCAGTGTAATTAATAAGATGAGTTTAACATTATACTTAATTCCAAATATTTTTCAAGCGTACATTTTGAGAAAATAAAAATATCTTATATATGATCATTTTTCAGTATTTTCAAAGATATATCTAAAGCTGAAAATATTAAAAAATTAAAAATGCCTTTCAATAGTAGTGACAGAATTCCAGAACATCGAAAGAGAATTTAAAATTCTGATTCGAGGTTCTTTTGTAAAGGCTGTCGTAAAAAATTTTCGTCACTGAAACTTGCTGCCGTTTCAAAAATGTTTTATGGAGTTTTTGACATCGTAATCTTACAAAATAACATTTTCATCTGATGATTTTTGCAATATGTATTACATATAGAAGAGAAACGATTTTTATTTATTTTCAAAAAAAAAAAAAAAAAACTTAATAAAAATTTGACAGACTTTCTATGTTTTAATATTTTAAATAGTCTGGATTTAAAAAATAATTGTTCAACTTAATATAAAAAATTATTTAATTTACTTTGCTCCTGGCTTTAAGATCACAAATTTTCAAATATAGCAGTAAATTTTACATTTTTTAATAGGCGTATTTTATACTCAACATATATATCAGAGAAGGTTTATTAGTTTTAGACTAAAGTTGGTAATATCAACAAATATTGAAGTTATGAATAAAATTTTGGTATAGGTGTTTACAGAATCACCTAATTAGTCTGCGGGTCTGTTGCCAAGATAACTAGAAACAAATGAAGATAACGAGATCAAATTTTGCTGACGTATTCTAGTCTTAAAATCTTAGCATTTTTGTTTGTATATGGAGGCTCTAAATGGCGTCGTACACATGCCATTTACAATCAATTCTCTCAATTTATAAATACTTTTTTTATTGTATTTTTTATTTAATTTTAATAAATAATGTTTGATTTTTTATTCATTTGATCGGAAATCATTTAAACTAGTCAGAAAAAAAAGTATTTTCAAATTTAAAAATTGCCATGTGTTGAATAAAACGATATGATATTTTTATAGTATGAATTCCTAAAGTATATGTAAATCGTTTTTTTATATTTTTTATGAATACTTATGATATTTATTTTGGCGAATATCCAAATATATTGACTTGTTAATTGACAAAAATTTGCACGTATTTTAATGCAAAATATATTTCCTGGGTTTGACACTGTTTAAAGTATTCGAATTATAATTTGTTAGGTGGAGACTATTTACGCATCTGGTTTTTAAATATTCATTTATCATAGAAATGTGTAAAAATTGTGTTCATTCACATTTCTGTTCTTGATACACAGAAAATTTACCGCTATCACGGAGAACTAGAAACCACCCAACTAAGGTTTTTCAAGTCATTAATGTCACTACCGAACTATACTCGGTTCTGCGGCTAGAACTAAAATTAAGTCCAATAAAATTGAATTCATTTCCGTAAATGTTAAACTGGGTTCATAGCTTACTTAAAATGAGCCCAAACAGATATTCTTTGGTTTGCTTCAATACATTGGTGGCCTTAGATAGTTAGACAGGAAACCATGAAAAGAACAATTGGTTTACCCCAGTGAAAACTGTTTTTTCAAACATGCATAAACCCAGGAACTCCCTTTTTGTATCTTAATTATTTTCTAGTTTTTAGTTCAACTTATTATCTACATATAAATTGGCAAGACAAAACAGTTCTTTAAGGCAAGACAAAACAATCTTCGCTGCCATTCAACCGAATTCGTTATATTTTATTTTTTTTTTTGATTGTTGAGAAAATATTGAAAAAGTTAATTTTTTTCCAAAATTTTCAAAATAATAATATACTCCTAAAATTATTATTCCTCTCACATGTAGTATATGTTAAAGTATGTAATTGAAAGTATTGAAAGTTAATTTTTATGTTATAAGATAATTTTTCTAATGTGTTTTGACTTATATTTATTTGAATGTTTCATATGAAAAATCATAATTATTTATTTTTAAGATAATTGTGATCGAATTACGACCAAGGTGACGAACACTATTTTCAAATGAAACCGGTTAGTTTAAAAGTTTTTTATTTTTTAAATTTAAATGGGATATTTTCATTGGTGTGAAAATGAATTTGTTAAATTCTATAATAATGATTCTTTTCTAAGTATTACGAAAATTTGCCATAAAATACCTACAGCAATTATCAGTCTATAATTTTGTACTCAATAGATTTTATAAATAATATTTTATTTATAATATTTTGAAAACTTACTGATTTGTATAATTCAATAAGAATTAAAAATATGTTTTAAAAAAATTGTGATTCATACATCAAACATAAGTTTTCATATTTGACTTGTACGTTACTTTCGAAAATTTGCCTCAAAATACTTACTACAATTATCAGCCTATGATTTTTTACTCGACAGATTTTATAAATAATATTTGAATCATAATATTTTGAAAACTTACATATTTGAAAAATTCAATAAAATTGAAAAATATGTTTACAAAAAATTGTGACTCATATGAAACATTAGTTTTCACAATTTGAGTCATACTGAATGTTCAATTCTCTCGTTTAACTGCATGCAAACCTTGAAAATGCATTAATAAATATAATAAATACAGTTAGTTAGATTTTTCAATTAACTTTGAACTTAATAATTTAAAAATAAAATTTATAGCATTGTACGGTTAGTAAGAAATATATATTACAATGATACTTTTAATTTGATTTTATTGTTGATTTAATAACATTAAACAACGAAATTCTTGTCATATGATGCCATTTTTGTAAATATATAAAAGTGAGTTAAGGTACTAAGATCAAGCAAGGAAGGAGGCTATTTTAAATGCATTTTAAAAAAGTAAGTTTAAAAAAATTAAAAACCCTACTATCAATGTGTACTCTTAAAAGTACGAAATACAGCATGCTTGTCCGAAAAGTGATGTCAAAGGATAGTTGTGGTCCCATGGAAATATAAGTTCAAGTTGTTTGTAAAAAATTTTTTGCGATTATCCTCTGAAAATCAGTTTTTATAGTTTTGGAAAATAATATATTCTTGTTTCGAACTTTTTAGAGCGCATGTGTTTTAAGGATTTTTAAATTATTGTTTTTTATTTAAAAAATTAACAAATTTTTTTATTAAAAATATTTTGAGGTTAAATAAATGCTATTAATACTAATTTTATTTGACCAATACTACTCATGTGAATAAAAAATTGTTTAGATCCTGCACTTTTTTCGTTGTAACAATACAATTGCCTTATGTCAAACGGACTATAATAATGAATCAATTTAATAGTTTAACCGCTACGATAGAACGTAGCGTTATATATATATATATACGTTTTGTTAAAAATTTTAATTATACAAATTTATTTTCTGAATTACGAAGATTTATCGGCTTAGTAGCACCAGGCAACATTTAAATAGTAACCTTTTAAAAATTATGACTATAGAAACATGTAACTAAATGATATTGATTCAATTGCTAACTTACTGTGAAAGTTTATTGTAAAATACTATCAATATTGCCCCGAAAACATTTTAATCTCATAATTGAATTTATTCCTTTATTAATATAAAGAAGAGTTTATCATAAATTTTCTAAAAAATAACATTATTTTCTTGATCGCTAAAAATGTATACTTGTAATGGTTAAAAATGTTAAAACTGAATAAATAACCGTTTATTTGTTATTTTAAAACGAAGATAATGGGATGACAAATACAATAGTTTAATAGAGCAGAAAATACATGTAAATAAACAACAAGTAGTAATGACGACGTTACTACTCTTACCTCGTATTCAAATTTAAAGAAAAAATTGTTTATTTAAAAATAACAAATATTTTTTGTCTTTGGATTCTATTATAAGAACAACAATAACATCAATATTTTTCACAATTGTTAATTTTCTCAATTGCTAATACTCTTGTGTTTTTCAAGTATACGATTTTTCAACAGCTTGTGTTATGTTAGAAAAAAGAAAATTTTACACTGAGTGGGCCTGATTTTCACATTGATACCATTCAACTTGCATGCTTATGAATGAAGATATTCAAACTAATGTTCCCATCGATAATGTATAATGTGATAAATATATTTTTTGAAAGACGAATGATCGTCCTTGAATCGATCGTTAATGTTAAAAATATTAAATAAAATTAAAATATTCTATTAAAATTCAATACACAAAACATAAATTGAAGAAGAAAAAAAAGTATTATTTAAATATTTATATTATAGAAATATTAAAATTGACTTCATATTATACTGCATAATAACTTTTATTAGTGACGTTCAATTCTCAATCAATATTTCATTTCATTATCTGTCCGTATTATTGACAGATATTATTTATTTTACAAAATTAAATAATTATAATTTTTCTTTATTTTTATTTTGGTAATATGTTACACATACAAATTACTTTTATAAATATACTGAAAATTTTCCATTATCTACTAAATCGTGGCAACGCATAATGTATACTGAATCACTCCCACTGATTACATCATTATAGGAAATAGGTGATGAAATTGTTACTATTTTCTCATTAAGTTCACTATCTACTATATTTACTTCACTTAGAGTCCTGTTTATGAATCAGAAGAATTCATTTAGAATATCTGGTTTTCGAGTCCACCAAAAGACAAAATAACTGTAACATGTATACTCAGCAACAAAAAAATGCAACCTGAATCTTTCATGCTTATTTAAAATTATAAAATACATGACTCTCATGAAGTAGTTTGTAAAATAAATAAATAGTTTAAAGTCATCGAAATACTTAAATAAATAAAATTAAATTTTGAATGAACAACTCACGATACGAATAACGATATTTTAAAATTTTATTTATAATACATGTAGTCCTTTCTTTTTTGTTCCAAGAAACTGATATCCTATTATAAGACAATATTTGTTATAATCAAGGATCAATATTGATCTGTAATAAGTGAAAGATTCTAAATTTTGAGTCTAAGGAAATTCTTGTTTGTAAACCAATATATATTTATATATATTATGAACCGATTTTGATGTTTATAATTTTTTGTTGGACAGAAGATATCCCAAAGATGGTACCATGATAAGGATCTGATGTTCCTAAGGCAAGAGAAGGGGCAAAAACAATTTTTAGTAATTAAATTTCTTCCTAAGGAAAAAGTTTTCGTGGTAATATAGCAAATTAAAAATAATTTGGAATTAAAAACTTCTATAAATAATTTCCTTGTGAACAATTATCGTTCGAAATCGTTGCCAATCTTTTCCTTAGCCAAAAAAATGATTGATTGGCGTTGATTGAGAAAGGTAATTGGTCACATGAAAATTATTTATAGATAGATAATTTATAGTTTTTGATGCAAAATTATTTCTTACTTTTAGTTAAATTTTTTTGAAGGCGGTTCTTTCTCATTTTTTTACCATTTTTTATTTATATTAATTTTCCATTAAAGAATAATTGAGAAATAATCTAATTGGGTATTTTTTTTTTTTTTTAATAAAATTGTTGCGAAACTCTAAACAACAAAATAACAAACTTACAACATACGCCACGATTTCAATATAATCTGTCATCAAAATTTCCAAGAATAAATTGTTGATGTAGACATATTATATAAAAAGTTGCTAATTGAAAAAAAGACATTCTTTAGTGTATGGTGTCAAATTTAATTCAAGTAGCCAGTCAACACTTGAAACTAACTACCTTTCGCCGAAATCAGCATTATAAAACTACCAATTAACATATCACCTAGTATTTACACTCATGTTCAATATATTTAGGTCGTATTATTTTTATGAATATACGTGTACATATTTATTACGTAAAAATATGATTATAATTGAAAAATATGTTTTAGTTGATTGGTTAACTAAAGAAATAAAACGTTAAATTTTTTCTTTACATAAATTATAAATTATTCTAAGAATGTTTTCATTTTTTACAATTAATAAAAAAATTTGAAATAAACTGCACATTACCTCTATATAATATATAAAAGATTTCGGAATTTCGTTATTAAGTGTGTTTTGTGTTTTCTACTATAAAAAGAGGTTTATGTTAGCATATTCATGGCATTAATTGCGAAATATTGACTAGTTAAGATATTTATTTGGCAGTAAATTTTTGATTGTAACTGTTAAAATGAGCAAAACTGTTTAAATGAGCAAAATGAGCACTGTATACATGTTTCTTTGCTACTTGGCAGGATCACCACATCTCTTAGACTTTTATCCCCAATATTTTTTTAAATTATTAATAAGCCAACAGAACGATGCTTGAAAGAAGGTTTTTTTGTGTATAATATATATAGAATAAACTAACTCTATAATCTAAATTTATAGACACAGTAAATAGTCTAGCTTTGTAGACATTTCTTAAATCTTCAACCTTAACTTACGAAATGTGTCTATATGAAGTTTTTATGCTAGAAAACAGCTCAAATAGCTAGAAACTTCAACTTCGAATACTTTTCAATTTCTAAATGACTTCATGAACTAGACTATTTGTTTTCGAAATAGTGACCAATTTGGAAAATTTTAAGCTTTAGTTTATCTTTTAAAAATAAAGAAAATTCCTTAATCACTTTTAAATGAGAAATATCTTGCGATGTATAGAAAAATGTTTCATACCAAAGTTGTAATCTTTAGTTTGTTGGAAATAATCTTGAACAGTATCATAAAATTAATCTTGACGTGCAGAATTATCAAAATTAAATAAAAGCTCATTACTGATAACACATAAAAATCCTATCAACGGATGGGAAATTTTTAATTCAAACATCATAAATCAATTTATGATGTTTTATTCATACTTTGAAAAAATGTTTAAACAAAAATGATAGCTTTTATATTTGAGATTTTTGAGTTTTTATATTGGGAATCAAAAGTGTACTTTTATGTTTTCTAGTTTCGAATTCGAGTTGGTTTTCAAATAATTCTAGATCAATTTCAAATGCTTTTTAGTGCTTGTTCCCCTTTGAATCCCACAAGTTTTGTATGAAAAATGTATCTACGTCTTAGAAGATGATAAATTATTAATAGAGATGGTGTAATTATTCTGGTGTATACTCTTGGTGGTACAAGTAGTAAAAAAATTTCATGGTAATGCTTCTCGACTTGCAGTCTGTACACAGAAGTTTTAGAAGTGATTAAGAAATATAGGAAAAATTTCTTAATATGGTGTTAAATATTAATAGCGATAAGAGGAGATTCTTGTTGTTGGTATTAGTCATTTGGGTTTTTATATGGAAAAACAATAAAAGTAAAAGTTTATTCAGTAATTTTATATAAATAGATAATGTAATTACGTAAATAGCAGTTAATCAAATGAAGATACCACACATTTAATATACTGTTTAGAAATTAATTAGCTATAATCCAAGGTCACTTTAGATGTGTTTAAGCATTCTTCAAAAATTATTCTCTACTAATAATTGCAAGTAAAAGATATTTTCACATAGAAAAATTCAGAGTTTTTAATACTTTGTATTTTATATTTGAATCATATTTGATTGTAGCGTTTTGAATCATCAGAAGGAGAAATACTGCTAATGACAAAATCTGCAGATTACTATCTTGTAACATCCTTATGAAGTATATGAAGTTTTTTTTTTTTAAATCTTTAAATATATGCAATATATAGGCATTCAAAATTCCTAATTAAACAAAGAGGGAAATACTAACGTCAACTCCTAACGATTTTTGAGATTCACTGAGTTCCTTCCATTACGGATTCTCCATCTTTTATTTGCCAGTGCACAAGAAAAAGATTGAAAAAAATTAAAAATAGCTAACTTTTTTCATTTTTATATAATTAAATGAATAACGCGTCGCATATTTTTTTATATATAGGTAATTTTTAGTCTTCAATTAATGATTTTCAGTTAAATCGGACTCAATCGCAGGAAAATTGCTTTTGTTATCTAATAAAACGTTCGCTTCAAAATCGACCAAGACAGGATCCGCGTATCAAATATTAAGTTTATTACATGCAACTTTGCAGAAATTAGAGCCGCTTAATTTGAAAAAATAAATAAATATATCCTACGTTTAAACTGATTTTCTTGGGAACGTCCTTAAATATTTATCTGAAATTTTCTCTTTTTGAGACAATTTTCTCGAGATAGAAAGCTTTAAATTGATAAACATTCATTAAACAATTTTTTATCCATAGCAAATTGATTATAACTATCAACCTTATTGTAAATAAAGCCCTCCCGATTGCCATATGATACATCATATATTCATACTTAATAGTTGCCGGTATTTTGATTAATAAACAAAATTGATAATAACTAATCGCAAAGCAACAAAAAGAATCGATTTAATATTTTTATTAAAAAAATTATGATAATAGAATTTTATCGATAATAAAACAAAATTTATAGAAAGTTTAATAGTTATAAATTATGATTATGATTCGTCTCCACAAGAGGATACAACTCATGAAGATGATTATGATGGTTAAATAGTAATATAATCATTATTTCCTGTAGTCAGGCAGCTGCTATTCTATCGTTTACTATAATTAAAAGGTATACTTACATAGATTTTTTTTTATTTCTTAAGGACATGTATGTACTCCAAGTGTATGTGCCTACGAAGAGCCGCGTCGTATATGCATGATATAGTGTTGTGGATATAATAACTACTTTTTTTTCCACGGAAATGCTTCAACGAAACTGGTTTTTGAAAATTTAATTTAATAAAAATATTTCAATTATTGACAACTTGAAACTGAATTTTTTATATTTAATATTAATTTTTAACCAACTACATCCGAGAAATATCTATCTATGCATGTGTGGTAGGCTACGAATCTTTCAATTTCACCCTTCTCGATTAGAATACCTTGTTTAGACTGTAAAATGGCTTCGAGAAATCCCATCTTGATACAAAAGTAGTTAGTCTCTCTGAGAATCAAGTCCTACTCTTTTTGAGATCCTTTTAAAATTTAAGAAGGCATTAAAAGGATCCTTTTAAGATCCTTTAAATGCCTTCTTTTTTAGAAGCCGCGGCTATGGTGGTTTTTAATACATTTTTGATAGGACTGTAAACCTTTGCTGGGTGCAGTGTAAATTAAAAATTTCGTACTGGACTAAGGATTGAATGTTAAAAATCTAATTTGTAGTGGATGTAACTACTGTATAAGCTGAGCCAGGTTGTTGTTTTTTTCACATATTTAACATATTCAAAAACCTCAAAAAATAAATTGAATTGAGAAAATTGTTTCAAACAAAAGTTGAATCATTTGTAAAGCTCGATTTATCTCATGTTTATACTTTTAATTGCATGTGTTCTAGAGTAAATGAAGGTCAACTTCTATTTTAAATGGAATTTGTATTTTTTATTGTAGAATTAAATATATAAAAAAAAAAAACTTCTAAAAAAATTGTATTTAATAATTCATAAGATACTAAAGTCCAAAAATTAAAAAAAAGACTTTTTTATAAGAAAATAATTATTTATCGTAAAATGAAGGTTTTTAAAAAAATAAGTAAGAGAAAAATTGCTTGCATTTTAATCAGCAATCTTTAGGAATTTCTTGTAATACAATTATTTCAAATTACTTTTATTTAAAAAAATTTTTTCTATTCAATTTATTTTTGAGTTTTATTGCATATAGCGATGTTAAAAAACCACTCTGGGTATTTGAACTCTTAGTATATTTGATTCTGATTTTAGGTTCGAAATTAAATATTTAGTATATCCATTGATTCAGCAGAACAATTGAAATTTGTATGAAATAAACCACATTTGAATAGGTCAAAAATGGCACTTTTTAGATTCAGAAAACGTAAAGATATGTATATATTACGTGTATATTTTTACATAATTGATAAAGCGTTTTTTGCGAAGGACACTTTCGTCAATCTTAAACTTAACCTTGCCCCGTTAAATCCGATTCAAAAACTAATAAAAGTAGTGGCGTTCTTTGGTAGAAGTTTAATGTTATTCTAATAATAATCAGTCAATCATTATTTTTAAAACAATAAAACAGTTTAACTATGTGAATTAACGGCGCCTTATCAATAATATGACCAATTATTTAAATTAATATTAAACTACTGAAAAAAATATTAACAATAATAAAATGTGCAATAGATGAATTCATAATTAATTATTTATTCAAAGTTCATTAAACGAAGTTATATTAAATACGTATATTGATTCGAAAAACTTTAAATAGTAACAGGTTATATGGTTTCCGCTTGTTTATCAAAATAGTATTTATGTGATGATTATATTAATAATAAATTAATGATTCACTAATAACTTAAATGCTCTTTTTGAAAAAAAAGCCGTTAGCAATAGACTATTTAGCAAAAAAATAAAACATAAAAATTAGAATCAATTTCAAAAAAGGGAAAAAAATTTTTAATAAAAATTTCTACAAACTTCATTTTGGAAGTCGGTGCAAATTCAAAATTTAAATTGGTAAGGAAATTATTTAGAGAAATATTTATTTAAAAAATATTTTTAACTTTTTGGTTGTTTTTATTTTGAAATCGGTTCTATTATTGTGGAAAATTTATATTTTTACTTTTTATTGCTGTACACACTCTAGAAACTTTTCAAAAAAGGAACTGCCTTTAAAAAAATGTACTAAAAAATAAAAAAATTATTTAAAATTAAAATTCCAAAACGACGCCAACCAATCAATTTTTTAGCTAAAGATAAGATTGGCACCGGCTTCGAAAGATAATTGGTCACAAGGTAATTATTTATAATAGTTTTTAATTTAAAATTATTTTTTACATTTTAATTCACTTTTGGTCTACAAATTTTTTCATTTAGTTGAAATTGAATCAAAAATAATTGTTTTTCATCTTTTCTCTCCTTAGGGATCTCAGATCCTGGTTTCCTTTCCTCAGAGCATACTACCCTTGGGATATCTTAAGTCTAACAAAATAAAATCAGTTCAGTCATAAAAATCAGTTCATAAAGGATGAAGAATCCGTGAACACACATAAAAAAATATATACGCTATCGAATTGAGAACCTCTTTTTTGAAGTCGGTTAAAAACTGTTTCTTTTGTGATACAAAATCACTAAAAATGCATAATATCTTTGGATAATCATCCAAAGACTATAATATTTTCAGCAATGAAGTTTTAGAAAAATTTAAAATTGTTGATTCTGAGCATAAAATTTTTCAAATACTTCCTGATATCAATGATGACATTTTAAAAAACCTCCATTGGTTTTTACTCTTACTTAGAATAATTAAATGAACGAAAATCTATATTGATTTTGAATCACTTGAAACATAGCATTTTATGTTGAAAAAAATTCCGATACAGGTGGATTGTTTCATTAATTTTATAAAAATATTTTCGAAGTGTTGAGTGTTTTCGACAAGTAAAATAACATTGGTTTATAATTATCGGAAACACACATAAACCCACTGTTTATGTACATTGATCGGTTATTACGATAATAAATAAACTTGAATTCTATATTGAAGTATTTGCATTAATTATATGATTGTTTACGAAGCGTACCAAAGAAAATAATTTAAGAATATTTTTAAAATAATATAGTTTTTAAGAAAAAGTATGATTACGGTTTTCAAATTTCATGATAAATGTTGTTAGATCTCCACAAAATCAAACGACAGAACAAAATAAATATTATAAGCCTCAAAATAAATATTATAAGTTAATAACTAACAGAGTAAATTGTTTAAATACTCGACATATGAGAGTATCAATGGTTAAACTATTTTTTATATATTTAGCTTTCAATAAAATACTCCTATTAAATATGCAGTCCATATAATTATAAATACGAATATTGTATTGATATATATTATGTATGTGTTTAGCTAAATTTTCATAGGAAATTGTGGCGAATCCAAAAATGTGTTAAGCAAAAATTATTTCATTTGAAAAACAAACTTTTTGTTCTTTTGCTTTTTGTGGTTTAAAAGTAAGTTAGGTTATGGATCCATTGGATTCAGTGGTCCGATTTTGCTCATTCACGAACATAAACTCACTTTTTAGGTTAAAACTACATCTACAAAATTTAGCTCTTATCGGTTTTTAGTTATCTTGATGACGAACAGATGAGCAGACGGACAATCGGAAATGAACTAATTAGGTGGTTCCATGAACACATATACTAAAAATTTATTCGTGCCTGTAATATTTTCTAGCGTTACAAACTTTAAACTGAAATGAATATATGCTAACATATTCTATATTTATCGAGTATAAAAATTTACTTGAAGAAATTATACTAATAAGATTGAAATTAATAATTCTAAGAAAAATGAAACTTAATGATTTTTATAAAAACAATAAATAATTTAGTTACTATAAAAAAAAAAAGATTATTGCTGTTATCAGAAACTACAAATCGATGTTTTAAAAGTTTATTTTTTATTAACACAGCCATAAATCTATTTAATATGAATAGGATTTTTTGCTTATTTTATAAAGTAAACGTCGCCTTACGCTTTATAAACTGAGTAGATAAAAGATAAAAATCTATATTCTTCAATTACTCGCTTTAAAATATTTAGGATTGAAAATTTGATAAAATTTACGAATCAACATAAGTTGTGATTGATATGTTATATCTGAAATAGTTATTTTGATTGATATTGATTGTGGAGTAAGAAGTGATCAATTGATCAACCTACATAAAAATTGAAGATGTAAACATTATTTGGTACACTTTATGTTAAAAGAACATCTTTTCAGCTAGGCGTGTGAGTCAGCCATAAGAATAATAAACTAACACAAAGAATAATATTCAATGCAATGTCCGCTTATGGTATGCGACCTGGTGTAAATGCCTTGCCGTTGGCGAAGGAAACTGCTACTACTTGGTGTATTTATACGAAGTGAGAGCTCTATCTTTTCTCCAACATGATTGTTAATACAATGCAACAACTTACATCTCCAACACTTCATCACAAAGATTATTTAATATTTTCATTTCGCTTTTTAATTTGATGTTTATTTATTATTATATTTTTTCTTTTTGTAAATTGTTTATTTCAAAGTAATTTTTGTATCAAATTAATGATGATTCATTTTTTCCTGCAACGGTACTTAGATAATATTTGATTAGATTTGTACTAATTGAATTTTAAAATGACCAATTTTTTCATGAAAAATTGTTTTTTTTTTTTTTTTTTTTTTTAATTGATATTGCTTAAGGAAGTACGAGCGCCAGGCGGTGTGGGGATAGGTATCGACTCTAGCGCGGTAAGGGGAACGCAGTAACCATATGATTTTTTTCAATATATAGATATACATTTAACATTGGCTAGTGGCGGCATTTATTTTTCTTTTAATTAATACACTTTAATTAGTCGGGCAAGTGTAAATATTTTTGAATTAAATTTATCACTAATATATTTACTTTCATCCATAAGTTTTTTAAAAATATTCACCGACAGTTTTACGAGAAAAATACAGAAATGTATCAATGTTTGAAGGTTACCCCATAAGACCAATGTTAAATTGCTCAACTTTAAAGTTAATTATTTATTTAAATGATCGGGCAATCTCCTTCAAATTTTTGGAATTTGTTTAGACATATTTAAACTTTGTATTAAAAAAAAATCAAGCCTTTTATCAAAAGTTGCTTTGGTGCTCGTACTTCCTTAATCTTTCCTATAATAATTATTTCTAAACCTGAAAAAAAGTCAGAATATTCCCCGTATAAATAAATCTTTTTGCATCGAGACCATTGTGTTAATTTTTGGAGAAAAATATAAAGGAAAAGTATTAAATATTGTATTTTTAAAACGTATTGTACGTAGTTTCTGGATTGTCCGTGCATTTACCATGCTATAAATGTTATGAATAGGGGGCATATAAGGCCTTGTGTACGTTTGGGTAAGTTATGCGTTTATGGTCGACTTCAATAGGTACTCTACCGGTATTTACCTTGGGAAATCAATGGAAAAATCATGTACGGAATAATAAAGCATTTTCTGGTTTTTATAGTAATATAATGATTTAATATTTTGAATTAGCTATTCAATTTCAATTAAAATCTTTAAAAGATATTCTGTGACTTTTTTTCATTCAGATACACATTTCGAGAGATAAAAACTTTGAAAGGCGTAAAAAATGTATTACTCCCTCTAACATCCCTACCAAAGTCTTTAAACGAAAATGGTTTTCAAATTTTTTAATCATGAAACAGGACAACCATATTTTTTACGGTTTAAAATATATCACGAAATATACTTCTGAATAGAAGATATTATAAAATGCATCTTATTGTATCTTTCAAGACTTCTAGTAACCCCAAATTCTGATGAAGTCACTTGACCGGTGTATTTTATTGAAATTTAAAACTATAAGAAACAAAATATTTTAAAAATCGACTAAGGAAAACTTGCTCTATAAAGCAATATACAATTTAAAATTATTATTTTAAAATAATTTTCTTACAAAAAGTCGTTTTTCAATTGAAACTTATCATATTTTATTGTCATCCTTAAAGGCTATTCTGATTAAATTTAAGCGATGATTTTACTAATTACAAGTGAAATTACTATGCGTACATTTAAATTAAAAAGGTATTTAATTATACATTAAATTTAGATGACCTAAACAGTAAACTTTATTAATGAGCTTTTAACCTATTTATTGAAGTACATCCTGGTTATTCATTGTCATATAAAATATAAAAGCTTTACAATATACTATACATATTATATATTTATAAATATTTAAAAAGCTTCCATTAATTAGTTTTAATATAATTTCCTGATATAAAATGATGCATTCGTAACAAACAATACAGCACAGCTATACCAACCATTTCAAAGACCAGTGGCTTTTAACAAATTTTTGCTGTCGATCTGACATTCTAATTTTTATCGAATTTTTATCATTTGAAAACTTTTGGTTAATTCATTGAGTATATAAGATCCAATTATGAAACGTACTTCAGATTTCTGAAATAACAATTTCTGCGACGTATATTGTGCGCATAGGTTCAAAAAATTATGAGAAATTTTAAAAAATATTCAGGATAACAAATAACAGTGTTAATTGTTTAAATATCCGACATATGACTGAGTATCAATTTTTAGTTATTTATACTTATTGACATTTATAAAAAATACATATTAAATTGCTGAATTTGAGTTTAAAATGTGGCAAATCTCTATGAAAAAAATGTTTGTTATTAAAAAACAAATATTGTGTTTTGTAGTCAAACGTTCATTCAGAAACTTTAACTCAGTGTTCATGCCTAGGAATAAGAGATCAAATTTCAGCTTAGGTTCCCTTTTCGTTATCTTGATAACCAAGATTTTCAAGTGATGTAGGATATTATAATCCAAATTTACTAATGCCTTCAATATTTTCAAGCGCTAAAAAACTTTAATGTACCTAAAAAAAAGTATTACCAAAATTTAAAATATTCATAGTTCTAAATCACAGTATACAATGCAAGTAAATAAAAATTGATCTTCATTTGAAGCAAAATTTATAGCGAATCCAAAGAATTTATAATAGAAAGTAGAATCTAAATTTTTTTAATTTTATTTTTACTAACCTTTTAACTTGAAGGTGCATTTATTAATGACATTGTCATGATTGTTGTTAAAATAACTTTTATCGTATCTCTCTCGAAACTGTGAGTAAAATATCTAAAGTTCAACATATTGTTTTATTATCCAATTGCATAGTCTTTATTCTCATTTAATATGAACAGGCACACCAACGAAAATCGCGTATTTAGATGGGTTTATGAAACCCTATACAAAAGTTGCGTAGCAATCTTTCGATCTTATTTATATATTCGATTTCCACAGTTAGTATATGTGGTTTAAATTCTAATAAAAAAATGTTTCTAGTATCTGTTCTTCTTAAATACCTTACAAATGATAAACATTTAGAAGAGCATTCGATTGACAACAAATTTGATAGTGTTGGTAGCTACTAGCTATCGGTCTATAAAGTTCAACTTAAATATTATTTTATTAACAATTCCGTTTTACACTTTGCGTTAATGCATCGAACAATATTTCAATTTATTAAAAGTACAATAATGCAAGCAACTCCACCCTCAAACCGGAAATATAATTACATATATATATATATATTGATTAGTGCAGCTATCTCCTCATACACCGTGATTTTAATCATTTCCTCTGTTGATGATGGGTTCTTCTCTGATACATCTCTACATATGTAAATATGTAACGCATACATGTTGTATTTCCGTACCGATCAACCAGCCGGTGTTCAATGTACATGATATCGATTTGCTTGTTGAAAAAAATGGGATTTGTATGTAACAAAGATTTGGTAGCATAGATCCTTTGGTTTTTATGTATTATGTTAACTGTTATTGATATATTTTAAATTGAATTTTTATAGTCTGGGAAACAAATAGATTAAAATTGTAAAATGTAAGTGAGTCTTTAAAACAAAGAATGACCTATCTGTAATAATCACAATGTTTAATGTAATATATATTGTATTTCTTTCAATTTTTGAGCATCAATAACGTAAAAAAAAATGTTGTGAAATTTAGGAAGCACAATCTTGATATGAAAATGGAGGTCGTGTCGAATAGTTTTTTGCAAAACATCGCTAAATATAAAATAAATTTTTTTTTCACCCTCTGTTCCATGTTAAGATTGCGTATGTAAAATTTCATCAAATTTGTATAATTACAGTGCGTTAGAGATTGTCCTTTTTTCTTTTTTGTAAATGTATGATTCAGTGTTTTATGGAACCTTAATGATCTGAGATTGTGGCGAATGAACTACTCAATACTCTTGGTTTTGAAAAAATGGTTCATAAATCCATTGAAGCAATTGAACGTTTGGCTTATTCTCGACATTTTAGCTAATTAAGTCTAGAACATGTTATTCAAATTTCCTCAATTTATTGTCTTTTTGCTTTCATTTTTGTTTTGTTTATCTTAATATTTTGCGAGATGGATGAATATCATTGCTTTTAGACGATATTGAGATACTAATAACTAAATTTTAAAATGTGGGTTATTTTTAATCTTGATGTTTATTTGCCACATGTTCAGAATTGTATATAGATTACAGTAGGTATATACCTTTGAGAAATTTCGTATAGCCTAAAGAAATTAAGTTACAAAGGACTCAGCTAACTTGGTGTATATTTTAAATGATAATTTATATGATTTATACAAATAAATTCTATAAATTTCATGTGTTTGGATTTATTTATTACGTTATATAATTCATTTATTTCTCGTACTATAAAAACAATCGACATGGTAGTGTACCGTTTTTATAATATGTGAGAGATGCAATTTGAGTGCGGATGTGGTATAAATGAAATGTTTTCACTCTGTGTTTATACAAACAAGGGAGGGATCGGATCCAAAGGGAATCACTCAAATGTAACATTTTGAATTACAAATCTAAATATAATCATATTCAATATCAATCCGTAATACGGTATTATAATTATGACGTAGTAACAACATTGACAATTTGAATTATTTTTAAATGTTAATTTACATATTGTAATAGTGACAGTTTTGTCTTGTATATGTGGTTTTGGGTCTGTTTTTTTTTTTTTTTAAATTAAAAAATTTTGAAATGTGTTGAAATATTTTATTGATATGCGTATCAAATTATTAAATAAATATTTATTGATTGCGTCTCTACAATGTATGTGGGAAAAATATTTTTAAAACAACATAAATTTAATTTTGTTTTTTTTAGACAAAACCTTGCTACGGCCTCCAGATTTTTTGTGTCATGTCATTCACTTTTGTACAGTATTATGAAAAATGTTGTATTTTTACCTTCATTGTAATTTATTTAAAAAGATATATTTTAATAATTTGTGACAATAATGTTGGATTTTAAGAAATGTACAACTGAACGAGGATTGTCATGCACAATATCTACGTATCCGAATCTCCACCGACACCAAACGACCTATCTAACTGTTTGACAAATACTTTTTTGTGTGTTTTATTTTTTCAAATAGGACAAACTTTTCGTTTTTAGAGTTCTGGACCCAAAGGGTAAAACGGGATCCTATTACTAAGACTCTGCCTGTCTATCTGTCACCATACTGTATCTCATGAACCATGAGTTGAAATTTGCACAAATGATGTATTTCTATTGCCGCTGTAACAACAAAAACTAAAAAACAGAATTAAATAAAAAATATATGAGAGGGGGTCCTAGATAGTGGTACCTTACCCTTCGTGTGCGAATCCGATTCGCACTTGGCCGGTTTTTATAATATTTATATTGTAGAATTTTTACAAGGAAATCAAATTTTTGACACTCACTTAAAATTAAGATTAATTAGCAGATAATCGTGGAAGTCACACAGTGAGAATATTTAATATGAACATTGGTAATTAATTGTATGTCCGTGTTTTAATCAAACTACTACATTACAATATAAATTCCCATAATATATAAATATATTCACCATACTTCCAAAAAAATAAAAAGAGCTTCGGTTCGGAGTCAATAGAAGACATTTGCAAGCAAAATATTTACTTTTCGTAACATACCTAATATAAAATCGATGAAGGTATTATGAGATTAATCTTATTTATTAATCTAATTTAAACTCGAAAAAGTAAATACATTTAACATTGTTTAGTATACATAAAAATGGTTTTGAATGTTAATATTTCTTTACGAGATTATTAGAAATTACTTATGAGCAGAAGTGTTCAATTTTTTATATTTTATTCATATTATAGAACTTTTATATAATGTGATTTATCATAATAATTTTTTAGTAAAAAATGACACAAAACAAATTTTATGTTTTCCTGTTACGTAGAGGTGATACGATGGTAGATATAGAGATCGTTTTACGTTTCGCTAGGCATTATAATAAAAATTCGTAATATAAAATAAAAGTCCTGAAAATCAGTGCTGTTTTTAAGACATAGAAATCATTTATTGTCATCGCAATTCATTATATTAATTAAAGGCTAAATTTAACGGACTTATTATTTAATTAAATAAAATCTTAACCATAATATTAACCGTGGTTTTAGATAAAATTTGTACATGTATGTCAGTTTGTAAAGTATTTATGACTGTAAGAATTGGTATATTTATACAGCTTGAAAAATATGGTGTTCAAAACAGAATTCTACATGGATGAAGTAAATTATGAAATTTTTTATTAAAACTTTAAAATTATTTTTCATGTTTTTTGATATGATAAAATATTTAACAACACATAAAACTCATCTCTAATTTGTATTTCATAAATAATTAATAACCTAAAAATATGTTGAATTTATTATTTTTTTTTATTTCCTGTGTTTTTTAGGTTTTAAATTTTTTTTTTTTTAATTCAATTAAGTGATAATTTATATTAAAAAAACCGTATAATAAGAAAATTATTGAAATATATATTTAATTTAATATTAAATAAAAAAATATCTGAACCACATTGTTCATCAAGGTCGTTGATTAACAGAATCTTAATCTAAGTGCTATAAGTATTATCTTTATCTTGTTTATATTATTCTTAAGTATTCTAAGTAATATTCTTAAGTATTCTAAGTAATATTCTTAAGTATTCTAAGTATTCTTAAGTATTCTAAGTAAAGAAGAAGGTTAGAAATAATTTCTGAATTCAAAAATTTGATTGATAAAAACTATATGGATAGTTTAGCATAATTTAAAACAAAATGTAAAAGTATAAAAACTTCTAGAAATTTAGATAAATGTCATATGTGTTTTAAAGTCGTATTTTAGGCTAAAAAATCACAAATCAAATTAATAACATGCACAAACATACTTTTCGATCAGTTTTCTTAGATGGCATAAGAATTGTGTTCGAGATATCATAGCACAGTGCCATACGATTACAAATATACCACAAGAATCAGGAAAGTATAATTTATTGGGTTTTTTTTATTTCATTTTCGGGTTTTTATGCTTCATATGAAGGTTTTACTAATTCTTGACTTGAGTATAAAACGAAGGAGAAAGTTAATAATTTTTACGATAGCAAACTTACCTTACATTGCGTGCTTAAATACGATCAGTAAACTCTATAATATTTGAGGTCAATTTTTCAATCGATAATTGGATGAAATTAAGTACTAGTGTGTTTTTTAATTCTTTCACCATCTGATAAAAGTCCCTGAGAATTACAGTTTGTTTAAATACAAAATATTTATTACACGCTACTTAGTTTGTAACGCTACAAAATGTTAACAGCACAAACAAACTATCTATGATTCATGCTTTAGGCATATGTTTGACCAGACAAACAAGTATTCCTATGAAAGCTCATATTGTGTGCAAAGCAGTAGTCCGAAATTGTATTTTTAGTAAATCATCTTATTACACGCTACTTGGTTTTTTAACGCTACAAAACGTTAACCGTCTGAAAAGAAATGATAGCGAGTTGATATTTTGGCGACGTACTTAAATCAAAAAAAGTAAGATCAAGTTCGTGGATGAGCAAAATCGGCCCATTGGATCCATGATTTTTCAACCATTAAAGTTGAAAAAAAAAACAAGTTTGTTTAAAACATTTTTTCGTAAGCTGTTTAGATTCTTCACAATTTTAACTCAAATTTAGCTAATAAGAACGTATATAATTGCAATACATGTTACTTTTATATACGTATTTATAACTAAATAGACTGTATATTTACAATATTTTGTGAATCCTTATAATTAAAATTAGTTCAAACATTGATAATGAACCACAAGCCGATTGTTAACTTCACTGGTTTTATTTCTTAAATTTGCACTCCCATCAAATTCAACGAGAAAAAACACTTCCATTAAAATCTATAAAATTAATCAAATAATTTCAATAAAATGAGATTAATGTCAGGTTGTTTACACTTTTTAGCCATTATTGTTTTACAAAATTTATACACTTTTTAGTTGACATATTTACCTAAATTATTTATCAATTATAAATTTCACAATCACTTTTAAATATCTTTGATTAAATTTTTACTTAAAAAATACGAATTATTTATACGTTCTGCATAATTAAAAATTAAATTATTAATGTTGAAAGCAAATTGAATTTAACAAAAAAATTTAATAAAATCAATTAATTTGATCATAAAACCATCATTTGGGTGTATCAATAATCGGAGACAGCCTAAAGTCTAATTATATTAAAATAAAATTATGATGAATTTTTTTTATTCAAATATTTTTAGCCGGAAATGGGTGTAATTTCATAAAAAAAAAGTTCATTGTAATTATTTTATTTACGGATGTTTTTAATTTATATGATTGCACGTGCCTTACATTTCTGATTTTCATTTCTATAGCAAAATGGTATAAAAATAGCACTAACTTGCTCGTATTAAAATCATTTTGAAGAATCAATATTGTAAAATTATTGTCTCTATGAAGTTCCAAAATTATCTCTCTAAACAATTCATAAAACTTTAATGGTAATTCTAAAAAATCAATCTGTGAAAAATTTAACAAAAATTCACTTTTTCATACTAACAACAAGACAAATTTTAAAGAAGCCGTAACGGATATAACCTTTAGGGTCAGACAAATTACTTATCTATAAATTTATTTATAATTGGCTAGACAAAAGTTTTCATGTTGTTAAAACTAATCGAGGAATTCATAATTATGTGTTTTTGAATATTAAATGGCAAATATTGTTTTAAATATTAGACACAAATGATAAAAGACAAGTAAAGATAACAACTAACAGTGTTACCTGTATCAATACCCGACGTAACTTTCAGTATGAATGTTTCAACTATTTTTAATTATATACATTTATAATATAAATGATAACTCTTAATATTTTGACAATTTCCATTTTTTTTTTCTGAAAAACATTGTTTGAAAGTGGGTATATTAACCGGAACAATATTGCTACAATAGTTTTTGTAAATAAATATAGAAAGTCGAAATTAGCAAAGTATATACTAGAGTCCTTATTAATTAAGCTCAATTCAATTAATTATTCATAAAATACACTTAATATGTCGACCATGCAGATATGAAGCGTTCATCAAATGTGTATTAAAACTTGTATTACTTAATAAGTAGTTAATGTGTTAATTAGCTGTGGTTTTCAAAAAATGTATCAAACAAAAGTTGTTTATTTTTAAAACGCAAACATTTTTTGTATTTGAACTTTTTTCTATGTCTTACGGATTATATGATGGGTTATTATGAATGGACAATTGTGTGGATCCATTCCACAGGACCCAATTGACAGGACACGAATTTCTCCATTCATAATTTTGTTTGGACGATTAATATTTGTTAACGTTACAAACTTTAAACAGAGAAAAGCAATTTTAGAAATGTTTCTCCAAGAATTTATCAAATATAGTACTCTTGATGATTTCAACAAATTTTCTATATTGTTTAAAATTCAGTTATATAAAATGTGGTTATTTTTTCATAAATCTATCAATCATTTTTTGCTTCATTGAAGACGAAGGATATCCGAAGAAAGCAAACTAATTTTTTTTATAGACCAATTATCGATTAAGTAATAATAGATATAATTATTTAAATTATAAAAAAAAAACAACACCTATATAAACATATAATCAAAACCTACACACACCTTTGAATTTAGTGAGTGAAAGGTGAAAATTATTATAGTATAATATTGATTTAAAAATAATTACTAAATAATATATCAATTTTAAATTTTGTGTGTAGGTCTGATTAAACAAGTGAACAATTTTGTTTAAATTTTTTACTTCCTCACAAATTAAAATTTTGCACATATAGAGAAAGTATATAGATAACAATTTTTTTTTTTTTAAATTACCAAAAAATATATCGATTAGCGGAATTTCCGGCATAAATATATCGGATGTACTTTAAAATGGCTCGGAGGATATCGAATAGACATTTAGATATTAATAATCGTTACCCAAACCCAACAAAAAACCATTTCGTGTGTATTTTTGTTAGTAATATTTGGTTTGGGCAATGATTATTGGATTTAATTATTGCATTCAATTATAAGGTATTCAATGTTTATATAAAAAGATAAATATATAATGAATTTAGTCTTCCACATATCTAGATGATCGTGGAATCACATAATTAGTCATTTTCATCTGTCTGTCAGTGTTCTAGACCTAAAATATAAGTTTATGTTTGTGGTTGGTCAATTATGATCCTATATATCCATGATAAAGTTATAACAAATTTTTTAATAACTTCATCTTATTTCTATCCTAAAAACAATGGTGTAATAATTAAATGGAGTTACTGTAAAAATTTACAATTCGAAAGAAATAAGACTCATCAAAGCATATTCGAACAATAAAAAGTAGCCAATAATAATTATAAAATGGTATTATATAGCCAAACATCCGGCATTATTGCCTATTGAAAAGGCTAAAACTAACAGCGTTTCGGAATTATGAAAAGAGTATTATTGTAAATAATCTTAAATAGATATTTAAAAAAATGGAATTATAATTTTTTCTATTATTTATTAAACATATTTTATGCTAATTTTAATACATTATATATAATATATTTCTTATACGATAAAAATTAAAAATTCTTGAATTTAATTTTTAAACTTTTTCCCCTATCCGAAATTATTAAAAATTAAAAACGTTGTATCCATTTAAAATTGTTTTTTTTATTAATATGACATTTTTGTTTTCAGGAGATGTAGATGATATTTAGGTACCTATATCGGAAACTAAAAAAATCTAATTGAAAATACAGAAATTGAAATTTATTAAAATTGAATGTTATTTTGAAAAAATGATGAATTCTTTTTAAAAAATTATATTATAATTATAATAATAATATTTAAAAATACCGGATGTTCGCTGTTCAAATCTCTGACTAAGGTCTTGTTGTGTTTGTTGTTCATTCGTTGTCAATTATAATAATATTTTTGTGATGATGTTTTCATATTTTGAAATGAATTGTCATACAGATGTGCCTTAAGTTAATACTTTGGTTAAATTTATACGTGAGTTTTAATGTAATTAGGAGATTTTTTTTTTTGAATATTTATTTATAGTTTTATTTTAATGAAAACACCCAATTCCAAATGTCAATTACCTAATACCTTCATCTTCACCATAGCTATTCATGGTCTGTATGTTTTTAAAATGACTAATTTTTCTGTCTTTTGTTTCAGGTATGTAAGCTACTAAAATTGGCTTCTTAAATAAATATTATTGGTAAGAACTGTCATCTTTATTTTTTTTATTGGCAAACATAGAAAATGGAGGGATTTTCAATTTTGGAAAGAGATTGGAAAATGAATCCCAAAATCAAACTTAAATTTTTTAACAGAATATCCGTCTCGATATACGAAATTTTATTGGCGATCGAAAGAAACGATTGAATATGTTCAACTGCTCTTATCAGATAACGAAAAATCTTTTTAAAGTTTGTTAACTCTTCTTTCGTGAAAAAAATATTTCACTATTTTGGCTTAATTAAATCTTAAGAAATTTTTGAGTGTTTCTCGAAATCAATCTCTTGTTTAAATTCAAAATATAATATTACAGTTTAAAGATTTAATATAAAGTATGTAATGCTAGAATATTGAAGCTACTAACAAAATTTTGTGTTCATAGAACCACCTTAGTAAATTTCCATATGTCTGCCTGTCTGTCAAACCTGAAGATAATTAAAAAACGAAAGAGAATAACTATTTGAAATTTTGGTGCAGTATTTTAGGCACAAAAACTGAGTTTAAGTTTGTAAATGAGCAAAATCGGTCCATTGGGTCTAATAGATACATGATCCAACATTTAAACCAGAAAATAAATAAATTTAAATACAAAAAATGTTTCAAACATTTTTTTGTAAAATGTTTATAGACTCGCCACAAATTAGCTCAAATTTAGCTAATAAGCACATATATAAATAAAACACATACTATTGTACAGACTAAAAATTTAGAGTATTTTATGAATTCCAATGACTAAAAATTGTTCCAACATTGATACTTTACCATATGTCAGGTATCTAAACAATTAACTATGTTAGTTGATGTATTCACTTGTTTGAATTGCTGTTGACTTTGGCATTCGATGCCTCTATTTGAACAAAAAATGGTTTATTAATTTAAAAACTGATTTTGGATAAATGTTTTTGATATTTATTAATAGGAAATAATAATTTAATAAATTTTTTAATGCTCGAAATATTCCAAATAATTTTTTGTATTATAAGTTAAAAAGAAATAATGACAAAATTTGAAATAATTTCATTTGCGTTATTATCTGGAGATAAGTTTGTACAATTATTTCTATTTTATCGATTTTAATTAGGTCAATGAAATTATAATTACATTTTTTTTTTTAATAGTTAAATTTTAAATGAATATATTGGTAACAGATGTGCTTTAAAGTCAAGTGAATCATTACTAAATTTACTTTCAAAGATATATAAACAGACTTTAGTGTGAAATAACAAACAGGAATCATTCTTTGAAATTGGGCTCTAGTCAATGTTAAGTATGCTAGAGAACAGGTATTATTGTAGCACTCATGTTTCTAATGCAGGCAAGATGCTTTACAGTTGCACTATTAGATTCTTAAAGTATACGAATATTGCTTTCGTAAGTAAATACTATCTTTATTTTAGTTCTCTATGTTTTGACTTTAATCTTACTTTTTGATTCGAGTTTATGAATACACAACCGTATTAGTGAAAATACACAACCAAGAAAAAAAATTACATAGATTGAGCTAAAATTTGGATATAAGGTGAAAATATTCACTTTAATCAAATAAATTTTCCGAATAAATTTCGATTTTTTTCAAATTATTTTGTATTTCGTATTTCGACTACAAAGTAGTCATCATCAGTATGAATTAGCTAGTTGTAATGATTCTTTGGAGAGATGTTACTGATTGCTAATTTGGTGACGGTTTGCAAACCATAACATCTCTCCAGAGAATCATTTCGACTACAAAGTAGTCATCATCAGTTTGAATTAGCTAGTTGTAATGATTCTCTGGAGAGATTTTACTCATTGCTAATTTGGTGACGGTTTGCAAACCAGAACATCTCTCCAGAGAATCATTACAACTAGCTAATTCATACTGATGATGACTACTTTGCAGTCGAAATACGTATTTATAAAAATACAAAATAATTAATGCTTTACGCGTTGATCTGAACTACATAGATACAAAAAACTTTGTCTTTACATGTGTTCATTTTTACTATATAAACATGTCATCTACAAAGTATCGTCCACAATCTTCGACATACCTACCTACTCAACTCCGATGAGAATCTATTCTTATTGTATGTTAAGATGCTGTCATGTTTCTTTTATAAAAAAAAGACCTGTCTTTCATTCCTTCCATGTAAAGACTTTGTCCATATGGTGTACTTATTGTAGGCGGTTTCAATCTTATTATCATATGGTCGGTCATATATTGTTGTATATTATAAAATTAAACAGGCATTTTGAAATGAGTGTTGTAATGTGTTTGCATTTAAACGAGAAAAAAAAATCATTTTATTTAAAACAATATACAGTTTTTTGTTTATCATTTTATGTCGATGTTTTCTCATAAAAATTGTTTTTTTTTGCCTTTTTTCTGTTATTTAGATTGTGATAAATATTTATTTCATGGTATTTTGTTTATTTCGTAATAAAAAACATAATTTTATAATTTATGACAAAAATGCATGTTTATTATTATTATAAAATCTTTGAAAAACTAATATACAACCAGTGTAAATAATAAATAACAGTGTGAATTGTATAGATACTCGTCATATGACTGAATTATTAATATCCAGTTTATACAGCTATATACTTATATAATAATAGTATGTATGCATTGTAGTTACAATGTGATAATTAGCTAAATTTGAGCTAAAATTGTTGAGAACTGAAATATTTTACAAAAAAATTGTTTCAAAAAACATTTTTTATATTTCAATTTTATTCTATCTTTTATAGTTAAAAAGTTTGGTCAAGGATCCATTTGACCCAATGGATCGATTTTGCTCATTCACGAACTTAAACTCAGTTTTTATGTTAAAAAAATGTAACCAAAATTTCAGATTGTTATCTTTTTGTTTCTGAGTTTTCGTGATAACGGACCCACGTATAATCGAAAATGGGCTAATAAGGTATTTCTATGAACGTCTATATCAAAATTTTGATTGTGCAAAATATTTCCTAGCGTTACAAACTTTAGACTAAAAGTAATATACTCTGATATATTATGTATGTCGAGTATTAAAAAGTCAAACGAGGGCTAAACTAATTTATTGAAAGCAAAAGCATTCATTTGGCTTGAGAGTGGACCATTCACATGCCTTGACTCTTACTACAGTACGGAACAGAGCATATTATAATCCATATTATCAATTTGAAAAATCGTTAGGCTAAATTCCCACCTTATTTTTTGTTAATTTTTTCAACGGTATAATTTCAGAAAATTTTTTTATGGAATTTCATTTTGGTTTTAGTATCGCAGATAAAACTTTTCAGGTTGATTTACAGATATTTAGTAGCCCCCTAAAAAGTAGTGTTTTTCATGTACCTGACTCGCGTTCTGCATTCTTAGATATCAGAGTAAAGCATATACTTATATGGACGTATGACGCTAGTAATGCGGGGATATGCCTGGCAAGTAGACTTTTATAGACCTATTTTACTGATATCTATAGCCCGTGATCCACTAAATATTTCAGCTTCTCATTTATTTCGATAAGCTGAATGCACTTATTTCATGGATGTCTATATCATCCGCGATAGTGTATTTCTCTAAACTGGACTATCGCATCTAAATTCTCTGTAAACTACGTTATTAGAGCCAATGATATTTACTCTGCAAAAAAGTACAACTTAAAAATTTTGAGGTATTTTAAAAATATAAGAATATCTTTTGTGGGTAATAATTATTTATTTTAAACGATATTTTTAATTACTATGATAATATTATAAGTAATTTGGAAATTGTAGTTTTTTTATTTGAAAATCATAACGAACATGAATGCTTTGGAATTATCAAAACCATCTCCTTTGGAATTCTTTCAAATTAAAAAATCGAAATAAAACAATTAAAAATTTTCAATATATTCCGATTTGGAATTTTGAATGGATATCCGATTATCCAAATGATTTCAAAATGAATTTGGTATTATCAATATTCATTCTGTACATATTTACGTCCAAAATATAAATTTCATATATAAATCACCTTTAGCCGATTTATTTGCTATATTTTTTGATATTTATACCCTCTGTATTTCAAATAGTGCGATATCATCACTCGCATGAAAGATATCACGCAATTAAGCTGTAAATAGCATTAAAACCAAACATTAATAAAGAATTCAAGAATTCTTAATACTGCTATAATTTTATAAATAACATCCGGCTTTTTTATAATAATAAAAATTTAAAACAATATTTTTAAAACGGGATTTATACTTTTATAAAACATAAACATATGATAAAATTATGAATTGAAAAGATCAAAAGGGTTGCATTGAAATACACAATAATATTTTTTTTAGAAATTGTTTTTGAAAGAATGCAGTTGTTCGTCATAATTCCCGTGTCACAAATTTTAACTCGTGCCTTACTCTAATAGTTGTCATAACATTTAAAACAAAAATAATTTTTAATATTTTCGTGTTATTTTTTTCACTCCGTAAATTGAAATCAAATAAAAAAAAATTTGATGAAACATTTTGACAGATCGCTTCTTTCTCGGTTTATTAGTAAAATGGAAATATTTATCATGACTAAATCTAAACATATTTTTCCTTTTCCACAAGTAGATATTTTTATGATTTTAATGTTCGCGCAAACATAGGGTAGAATACAAATATTCACTAAAAACAATTTGAAATAATTATTACTATAATTTTACTAAATCGGAAAGATCTTGGTCTGATTTCATGGACTGTATATCCCACGGTGTGTTTCTTTTTTTAATTTGGTCAAATGATTTAGGTGCACTCATCAAGGCTGAAACATTGTTTTGAATGTTTATTATACAATTTATTACAAATTATTTGAATAGTATTTCTACTAGATATGAACAAAACTGTATTTTTTGTTTTTTGTTTATTGAAAGGAAGTTCCAATAATTAATGCATCCGGATTGAATTCAATTAATATTCATTAGAGTTAGATGTATGGCCGCAACCGTAATCGTTTATGGTTTATGTTAATTATATTTGTAATTTGTCTATTTACATTTTTCTATTAATTTAGAAAATTGCATAGCTATTTATATACCAGGAGCCAGTGATGAATTTCATAATGGTTCATGTTGATTCACTGTTTTGAACTAATAGATATTTGACTGGGATATGGATTAGTAGTCATTGTTATTTTTCTATATTCACAATGTATTATGCATGTCAACAACATATATGCTATCATAGTATGCAATTTTTTCCCATTTTTACACCTATGCTTAGGATTTAAACGTAATTACAAAAGTGTTTTACATATATAAAAGATGACGTTATCTTACAATACATTTAAAATACAGATTTTTATAAAAAAATATAAAAAGAATATTATTTACTTATTTTATACACAAAAAATATATTTTTATCATATTGTAAAGAAAAAGAGATGGTTTAATATCTGAAAAAATTAAATCAAAAGATGAACAAAGGTAGTTAAAAAATGCACTATTATTTATTTTTAAACACTTTTTTAATTTCATTGAATAAATCAAAGTATTTGACAGATAATAATTTTAAATTATCATTAAAATTATCTATTTTCCCGTCAACATTTTCGTATACTATTTAGTTCTGAAAAAAATCTTTAAACCTTCTGAGGGCACTGCATTTTGTCTTTAAGTTATTTAATGAACTAACTGTCATTTTATGTCTGTGTATTTGACATATCTGAATACGTTTGCAGGTTTCATGAAGTAAAACCTATGTGATCTTATTGAATTTACTTATATTTGACTAGGATCAGTATTTTCGTCGCTATTCGAGTTTGAATTACTTCAGACATTTTTAGGTGTATTGACAGTTTGTTGTGATTCTGGTTGTTGTCTAGGATTTGATTGCGTTTGTTGATTGTTGTACGCAAAGTTTCGGACAGTATCGATTATAACGACAAACAGAAGTATGATTATTTAATTAGTAGGACAAATATTTAAACGCGATATTCGACAATGTCCCCAACTAGCTGTAATCATATGTGCCTAGAAGAAGGAACAAAGGCAACAACAATAATTACAAAAAACTATTATTACGTCTTGAAAATATCTAAGTAATAGAGGAAACTCGAGTCGATAGCGAATAGCATAGTAAAATTTTGTCAAATATAAAGGATGTTTTTATTACACATTATTGATTTTCCTAACAAAATTTATTATTATTAATATTACAGAATCAGAATTATTCACGTGGGTAAAATTTAATAATATAAATTATTATAAAATATATCTGTACTTTTCGAAATAATTTGTGTAGGAAAATCAAGATAAATTATACTGTCTACTACCATCGATAACCTTTGAACTTAAATTTTTCCCTGTAGCGTTTATTGGAAATAAACTTTACCTACATAAAACAAAAACAAAAATTAATTTCATATAATATTAAGTAACTTTATATGTCAAATAAAGTATGATTTTTTTAATGCGTTTCATAATAATAATTTTAATAAACAAAAAATTAAATTAAAATTTTAACATTTAAATAAATCGAGCGTAGGGGTTTCATATAATTTTATGCTACCCACATTTCATTTTGTAGAATTTTTCTAAATTTTTTATTGAAAATTTGTAGGTGCCTTATTAGTTACATGGTCATCGACTTGCGTAAAGCCTAGAGGGTATGTTTACATAAATGGTGAAAAATCATTATCAATAATTTTATCAAAACTAAAACGTAGATTTATCTAATTTAAATATTAAACAGGATATGGAATAATATGTTTTAGATTTGATTTTTTATTTTCAATACATTTTTCACGCAATTTTTATGCGTGTCATGCATGAGGTGGCCTATTTTGTAATAAAATATTTATACCGGATATGACCTTGTCTCTCTAATATATAAAGGGAGTCTGTATACCATATTTCCGTAAAATTAAAAATGGGAAATATATTATCAATGGATCATTTTTGATATAGGTATATATTTGTTAGGCAGTGGTGTATTTAATTAAATAATATTGATTCAAATACAAACCTTTTTTTTTTTATTATTTCAAAACATTTCTTATTTGTAACCGGAATTATTTCAAATTCATTTAATTTTCTAGAATTTCTTTGCTTAAACTTCAAAAATTAGATTAATTGTCAAAAGACTTCCAACCTTCCAGTTTCATGATTGAAACATTTAATTGAAAATTTGGAAATCAATTTCTTATCTATTCCTGCACTGTTGGTTTCGGTGTAACAATTTTAAATGGGAAATTTTTCTTTCTGATCTATCACAAGTCTAACTACGAAACAAGAATCTGATGATGATATTTATGATTTTAATAAATTTATAAAATATATAGTATTTCAGCCATATTTCCATTTTATTTGTTTGGTACAAATTTAATAATAATTTAATCAAAAACAATTACAAAATTCAAAATATTTGATGAAAAATAAAATTATACCTGAATCCCTACTAAAATGTTTTTCAAATTTTAAATGATTTGATGACCCTATTTTTAAAAAAAATCAAAAGTAAATGTAACAGATGTTTAAAAAACTAAATTGTTCATAAGCATAATAAAACAGTTTGACAAAGAAATTATATACCAATTAATCAACTTTTATTAATTAAAAATATGTAAAACAAATATATTTAACACTCTGAATAGCTACTATAAAAGTCCCCTCTCGCTTCTGCCCACGTCGATGAATATTTACATGAACCAGCTGATTATATAAAAATACTTATTTATACATAATACACTTTAAAATATAATTCATTTGTATGAGAAAAAAAAGGCTCCACTGTATACCTGAATGTTTTGTATGAACCATATGGAAACACCTGTCGGTCGTTTTTATTCGGATATTCGAGTACCTTCCTTCTCGACAAGCAAAATGATTGTTGATTGTTTTGGTTTCATAAACAGAGATGTATTAAGGGAAAAAAAATATTTTTCTTGGAATTTGTAAAATAAAAAAATTAAATCATACAATTAACTAATTGATCATTTTATTACTTAGATGCGTGCTTATTGAAGCAACTTTTGACTAGGATGCGTGATAGAATTTATAACTCCGGCATACGTTATCGTATTGTTTTAATAATTGAAAATTCTTCCCTTAATTTATTAATAAGGGGTTTCCTTTTTAAAACACAAAACAATGTTAGTTATAATGATTTAATATATACTATTAAAAAATTACATTATATTTATGCAGTTTAAACGGCTAGGTGGATTTGTTGAATGAAAAACATACTGGCGCGTCAATATTTTACAATTTAAAAAAGTATTCGGTGACACACAGAAAAACTTCAATTACAAAAAATATTTGTACTATGAAAACTAGTTTTGTTTGAAACTCTTTTTTTTCATAAACCAATCACAATTTGAGTATAGTTTTTATCTTATAGATTTTAGTATACAATTAATAAAATAATAATTTTGAAAAATTTAACCGGACTAAATAAAATTCGAACTTAATGCCATGCAGGCCAAACTATAAAAATGTTTAAGATTGTGACTCCATGATATAATTTATCGGAACTAATAAGTACTCGATGGTATCGTTTTAGCTAACATTTTATGGTTTTAGATTTTTCAAATTTATTATATGCGTATCCAGTTTATTTCATTCAAACTTGTGAAAAAAGTCTCCCTATATTATTACTACTTACAGAATCAAAAACAAAATTTAACAAATTAATTTAATCCAGGCTCTATGATTTAAACAGACAAATTCTATAACAATATCCGTGTAGTCTCAATTTTACAACAAGTCAATATATATAATTCGACTATGACTTCCATAATGCAACAGATATCACACCATACTGACCCATCACAGTGAAAAATAGGGAAAATCAATATAAGAAAAATTAAACTGAAATGGATTCTGCATAGTTATTTCAAATCTAACCATCCGAATCAAATTATATGTTTAGTGTATTTTTATTTATTTATTACGCACATTTACAAAAGAAATAAAAATATTTCTTAGAAATTATCAGTTATATTATATAATTAAAACTTCTTATCACAAACTATTTTATAATTTTATATGCTACTATTGTTTTTAAGCGTATTAAAAATAATAAAAATTATGTTTTAATTAGCATATTCGCTATAGAATTGTGTAAAATCTTTTATATTTTTCGCCGATAAGATATTTTATTGAAATGCCATGAATTTCTGTGTAATAAATAACAAAACAATGACTCTTAAATAGTAATATTAATACATCAACACTTGCTTCGTGTTGAGGAACATTCATAAAAATTCAGCAATTTTTATCAAATTTGCAAAAAGTATTATAAAATTGTATACATTTGAAGTGACATCTTTTTTCAAGTTTATGCAATACAAAACAGTATAAAATTTAAATAAATAACTTAATATTTGAAGTTAATCCGATATGGTATGCAGAATCTTAACATGGCTACGGCAGTCGTTAGAAGCAATTATTCTTGGAACAATTCCATGAAGAAAAATATATTATTGGTTTGTTTTTAATTATAAAAATACTCTTCCTCATTCTGAGATTTTGTATTGCAAATTTCATTAGATTTGGATAGCTAAAGTTTGAGTTAATCAACACAGTGTTTCAATTCTATAATAATTTTTGGTAAATGATTCTCTTAAATACCTCAGTTATACGTTTAAACTAGAGATATAAGAGGTATGGATTAGTAGTCATTGTTGTTTTTCCTATACTCACAATGTATTATGCATGTCAACAACATCTATGCTATTATAATATGCTATTTTTACCATTTTTACACCCATACTTAAAATAATTGTTGTCTTACAATACATATAAAATACAGATTTTAATGAAGAAAGATAAATGTTTTATTTATATATTTTATATACAAAAAAATTTATTTGTTCTATCTAGTAACGACAAAGGGAATAATATCTGAAAAAATTAATTAAAAAATGAACAAAGGTAATTAAAATATGCACTGCTATTCATTTTTACAAGATTTTTTAATTTCGATTAAATTCGTATTTGTCAGATATCAATTTTAGATTATCATTAAAATTATCTCTGTTTTACCGTCAATATTTTCATATACTACTATTTAAATGTTCTCTCTTTAACCCTTCTGAGGGCACTGCATCTTGTCTTCAACTTATAACAATGTTTTACTTGGCAATTTTTCTTTCTTTTACTTGCAATCAAATTGATATGATGAAAAATACTAAAACTTTAAAGTTAATCCACATATCATACCAAATAGACCAAATAGGTTAGGTATCTAGAATTTGATTTGTGCGATACAGTCTCATGTAAGCGTAGCTTTAGAACTCCTAATTATATTATTGTGGTTTGTACAATATCTATCTCATGTTAAACATTTTTTACAATGAATAAAAAGGCATTATAACTATGTAGTATTATACTATAGTACAAAATAATACCACGCCTGTTTTAAGGGTTTATTGACATTATATATATATATATTGTCTACACTACGAATACATACATATATTGCATTTCACCCCTATATATTGTACTTAAATAAATTAGACGGGTGCGTTTATGATGTATACTTTTAAGAGTGGAGGCACGAAACTATAAAAAAAAATGCATTTAGAAAATTGCTTTTGAAGAATATTACATAAAATAATTTTTAAATAGCAAAGTAAATATATTTTAGGTGCGGTTGTTATATTTGGAATTCGTTTTAAAATTATTATTAATGTGAAAAATTATTAGAAAAATATGGGTTCGTTCTATTTAAATAAGTTACACTTGCTTGTATTTTCATTTTATTGGGGGGTTTCTTTATAATTGTACTTTTATTTGACTCAGGAATTATCGCTACGCTCTTCATCTTCATTCAGTATGTTGGATACGTTTTGAAAATGCAAAACTTCTTTCAATTAATACATAACTACTTGAGGTAACGAGGTTTAACCTGCTTAGTTTCCGTTACCGTGGAAACATAGGTATAAAAAGCAGCCTATGTCACCCGGATGGTGTGAAACTTCCCAACGGTAAAATAATTTTTCAAATCGGTCCAGTAGTTTTTAATATATATTACATGTAAAAAAACAATTTATAATTTTAGTATAGATTATAATGCACGTTGTACAGATGTAAACGATTATGTATATTTTCCTGCTTAAAGCTTAGTTTGCATTTTACGCTGTAATCAATTGCAATTTTTTTAATGTCAAATACAACATACGATATTCCATAATCAAATATTTTAACAAAAATATTTCACGGCATCAGGCTTCAAAATATGAGACTTAGTTCAAGTTTTGCTATGTATTAAAAACAAAAAAAAACTTTACAATTTTGAATTGATCAGCTTTGTATTTACATAAATGGCTACAATTTTTTAAATATTTAAATCATTAAATTTCGAAGAATGATAATTAAGGGAAATTGTTACCTCTGTAATAAGCACACTTCTTAATGTAATATTTTCTCGAAAAACATTTTTAAATATAAAATCAAATTTAGATTTTTACCATAAAAAAATTTTTTTTTTTCGGGAAAAACTCTTACACAAAAATTCTGTTTTATTGTGAATATTGTATTATTTTTACCATTTTCAATGCCTTTCAGTATATTTTATTGTATTTAAAATATATTATGCGTGTTTTATAAGAATCCAAACAAAATTAGTGATGTATGTTTTCTTTTTTTTTGGTAAGACATGGTTCGTTTAATCACAATTATAATAATACTTATTCAGTCTTGTTCACTCATCAGCCAGTCTAAGTTAGTCAGTCAATACTATTCTATCTAACTTTTGTTGTTTACTAACTAATAATATGATAAAAACATGAACATTAGATGGATGAATTTGATGAATATTTTTATTTTATCTCAAAAAATATTATTTAACCTTAGATAGTTTTTTTTTTTTTTTTATTATTTACAAAACAATCATATATTGTTTAAATATATAAATTATCAAATACAATGTGTGCAAGGGAAATTTATAATATTTAAAAAAAGCCTATTTGGCACATAATATTGTAACCATTTAGTGCTTGAAGGAATATAAATTATCGTGCCAGGCATTTGTTATTAAAATAGAAGTGGCACTAATGTAGTTTGTTAAAATTGTTTCATGAGAATACTGTAACTATTTTATTTGAAACAATTTGTTTTTGACGTACGTTTATTTTTGAATCCTTTTATAATCGATTCAGATTATAAAAGGGTTATGATAACAAATATAATTTAAAGCTTTGGTTAAAATAAAAAATCTGCGTGATCTCTACTTAAGAGAGAGCTAGTCCATTGACTTCTCCTGGAACATATGGATTTCTATTGTTTAATTAATATTTTTAGAGATAAAATAAAAATGTTCATCAAATTTATCCACCATTAATTTAAGAATCCTGAGTTTACGGAATTGATCGCGATTCTAGTGAATTGTATAACCACTTGCAATGGCGTACGCAGGATTTTTAACAGTGGGAGGGGCACACTCCTCCGTTCGTCAAGGAATTCGTATGCGAAATTCTAATCATACTTCAGGCAGCGTCTTAAGTACAACGAACATTATACGATAAACCTATAAGAAATTCTGGATAGTTGTAGAAAATTACTTTTTTGGCTAAAAGATAAGCTAAATCAAACCACTACTTCGAAAAGTCTGATGCTACATCAAACAGTATCGTAAATACGAATCTCTGATGTTACTTCAGACAAATATTCACATAAAAACTTCTAATCAGAAAATCTTATGTCTTATGCAAAATTCGCACAGTTTGAGGAATGTATTGTAAAATATATTCCAAGAGTTCTATCTGATTTTCTGACCTGAAAATTTTATTGTGTGCGCTTAGTTGTAAAATGTCCGTACATTTACCAAATGGCAATGGTGCTTCAAACAATGATGTCGTGAATTCAAAGGACTATTAATGCATTTAATATATTTAATAACTTTATTAAAAAATATAGTAAACGCTATAGTAAATTTCGGATTGACATCGAAATAATAGTCAACTTTATTAGTAATGACGTCCACAACGTTGACAGCAGCATTGACGAAGTAATATTTAATGTTTATAAATAATATCAAATCTGCATTATATCCTGAAACATTTTGTAAAATAAATTAACTCAAGCGTTTATTTTTTAATTGAGCTAATAATTACTATTGGTACATAGTTTTATAGATTACACAATCACTGTTGTTAACTAGCGAAACGTGTCAACGAAATAAACAAATACTATTGTCAGAAACAATTTCGAAATTTAAAAAACCCACATATTTTACTTTAATTTGAATTCTAAATCATTTTAGTGAATTTTTTGGTTATGGAAAATAGAAACATGAGTAGAATTTACGATTTAATTTAAAATTTTATTTTCCTACTTCGTATGAAGAAACATAAATGTGTTTTATATTTATCAAAAGGAATGGTTTTGAGAGAAACTTTTTGGAACGATTTTCAAAGATCATTTTTTACTGATTTTATAAATACAGGAATTTGTTGGTGAATTAGTGAAAATTATATTTTCGTTTTACTTTTTATTTTTTTTTATTTTAGAAGCCCAACAATTCTTAATAGTATAAACTTAGCAGTTAGCATTTTCAAATTCACAACATTACTTTAATGTCAATTTTTTAAATTTTTGTTATTTTCTATTTTTGCATTTAGGATCAAATTTAATTGCTGAAACTTATTAATAACCAAAATTAGTTTTTTTTAAATGTTCATATACTAAATTTTTTGCTCAAACATATATATCAATACTTTTTAAAAAGCTTTTGAATATATTGTTCTAATGAGAATTTTAATCCAAAAAACAAATTAAAATATACCACTTTAAAAATAAGACCCCAATTTTTGAAACACAGCTGCATTGAATTAATAATAATAAAATCCCTAAATAACATTCATTCCAACGTATTTGTAATTGGCATCTAGCGCAAAACTTAAAGTGTATGTGCATTTCTATAATAATACTTAAATCAGTCTGCAAACTTGTATTATTACATGTCCCGTCAAAATAATGCTAAGCTTATTATATTACTGGGGTGACAAGCAAGCGATATATAATGACTTCGAGCAGTATATTATGGAATTTGTAGACTAAATATTAAACAGCAGTGATTTTTAAACAAGTAACATTATTATGAGCTAAAAATATGTAAACATTTATGTAATAATAAACAGACTTCAAGACAAAAAATGTAATCAAATTAATAGTTTGTTCCCCTTTATGTTTAAATTTAACCCTCTGTGTATTTGTTTGTGTTAAATAAATCTTAATAGAATTATTTAAGGGTCATAAGGTTTAAATTGATTGTAATATCAACCCTAAAATTAATATGTATACCATTAAATATACTAATTGAAATTGATAAGAAGTTTATTTGGAGTATTTTAATTGAGGTTTAACCGATAATTTTTGAGGTTACTTTGAATGGTGGACTTGAAAGAAAAATGAAAAAATAATTTTTACTCTTTGTAAAATAACAAATTCACTTTTCACTAATTAAAAAGGTCGAAATTATGAATGGTAATAAAGACATAATTATCTAATCGCTACTGAATTTATGATTACCATATTTTATTTCTAAATTTAAATAGAATAATTTACTTTTATGGTCGAATGTTAATTCAAACCGTTTCTAAGATATATGCAAAAACCTGACAGTATTGACTTTAATTCTACTTTTAAGTGGTTATATGTTTTTTACAGAGACTTCTACATGTAGGTTGTATAATAAAGACAATCTATAATGTTATTGTCATTGTATTTTTTTCAATTTTCGCGTAAAAGTAACTCAAAAAATAATTATCCAAACGTTATGAAATTTTCTATTCACAATCTTGATATGAAAACGGATGCCGAATAGTTTTTTGCGAAAAAACAATTCTAAGTATAATATAAAATTTGATTTTTACTTTAGTGTCCTTTGTTCGGAAAAATCTCTTCGACGTGCCCTCCGTTTTCATGTCAAGATTGTGGATACCGAATTTCACAACGTTTGGATAGTCGAAAATCTTTATTAATAGAGCCTGTTTAACAACTCCCAGTCATGGCATGTAGGTACAATTTTGAAAGATTGTGTATCATACTGATATAAGTTTTTTTTTGTATAATTCACAACGTCTAATTTAGTGAAAATGAACCTAATATCATATCAAGATCTTTTTACTCGAATTAGTTTACGGTATTCTAGTTTCTGTGGAATTTATCAGATACAATGAAAAACTGAGTACTAATCTTAAATGGGAAAAAATACACTAGGTTGACGTAGTTGAAAAAAATACACTCAGACAGACGACATGGTTAGAAAAACTACACTAGGAAAAGGTATTTGGGCTAAGTGAATTTTGTTTCATAGTAACTAACTATACTTTTTGACAATGGTAAAACATTTACGTAAACCATTGAAAAACAAAAAACCTGGTAAAAATTTGAAAAATATTGTTGAACTTAAATATTTAAGGGTGTTTTATTGACAAACATAATTGAAAAGCTGGAAAAACTCAATTTGGTCACGGATGATTGTAACATATCTATTAGAAAAAATTGTATCATTAAAAAATTATATAATCAAAGGATTTACAGATTTATCCAGTGCTTAATTTTGAATAAGATACGTAATGAATATTAAGTGTATAGATAAATAAATCGTTTTCGCTTTTTTGAAAACGTATTCTTTTTATCAGTATATATTTGCGTTAATATAGACAAGAAAAAGCAAATTTATTTTTAAACTTAACGACTTCTTCTCTTAACGGCCAATATGCTATATTTTCTAAAATAAAATTAGGCAAACTCAATTTCTCGTGCGATTTATTAACTAATTAAAAGTTTACTCTGGATTCAATATAAATTTATTGTTTAACATTTACTGTTTGTTTAAACAATATATTGAATACTCTATTCAAACCACATTTGTAATTTTCAATGCGACATTTCGAGTTTTTTACATGAATATTTGTGTAACAAGCCTTTAAATATTTTCATTTTAAAAGAATATTATTTATTATCGTATAAACGAACCTTAATTTATAAAACAGTAATGATTCGTCTTAAAAAAAAAAAAAAAAATAGCGCATACATTTTTTAATACCTATTTCTTTAAAAAAGATAATGACTTAGAATGCACTGATGCTTAACTTTTTTGCGCTATACTTGTATTATAAAAACGTAAAGAATACATTACGTAGCGTAGACAAAGACATTCAACCATGCAAGCAAGCAAGGAAGGGTTGTTGAATAAGACGTAGAATATTAAAAAAGTGTTTAAGTTAATATATTTTCAAGGTCAGTGTACTAAGAGTTCATTAGTAAAAGAAATGAAATTATTATTATTTTTTTGTATAATAATATATGGGTAATAATATTAACAAAAGGTTATTACAATATTTATTAACCGAGAAGAGAAGCAATACGTCTTCAATGTGATGTATGAATCATCTTCATTTATTTGCATTTGTAAAGTACAGTTAAAGTAGTATCAAAAATTTCTAAACGACTAATTGAAAAAAATTCTTTTTTTTTTAAATATATTTCTTTTAAGTAGCTTTTCAACTACTAAAGTCATACAGTGACTACAGTGGGTATTCTCTATACAACAACAGCGCCTAGTATTCCTAGGCTGGTTACCCATAGAATTACTTCCTGTATCTGTTGTTAACTTTGGTGTTCGGTTGATATTAGTTATTACGTTACGTAAGCGTGGGGGGGGGGGTCCAAATTGATTTTCAATATATTCAAATGTATAATGAACATCTTTCAAGTAAAAATTGAAACGAACTCAAAATTCAATAAAGCTCAATATACAGTTTGCTTAAGATTTGAATAAATGGTTGTTATCTTTGCACTTTATTTTTACACTTCACGTCAATACCAAATTTCTTTGCGATTTTTTACTTATTATATTTTGAAAAACTTTGAGCAAGTTTTAAAGCCTTAAATTATTTATTTTCATTTTTTTTAATACTAATTTAGAAACATTTAGATAATAAAACGTTGTAGTCTTATCATAATATGATTACAATACTGCACAATTGCCGCACACTTGTAGTCAAAAGCTATTAATTATCACAAATTCGATATCCATTTATGGTCTCCTTCAAATAGGTATCCCAACAAACCCACCGCGGCCGCAATATAACCAATTGCGACTTCACAAATAAACTTAATTATCATAAGATGACATTTATCGGTCATTAAATCAGAGACCGTAGAACAATATAACTTATTCTACTTTTATCTGATACTTTTTCAAAATCGAACGTTTGGTTCACACATGAGCCTCAGAATTTTTTTCAAACGAGTGTACTTTGTCAACTGTTCCTAAATAACCGGAATATATTCGTTCCTTATATCAGGATTACATGAAATATTTCATTAAAGCTGCGTAGAATTTAAATTGGAATCATTTTTTAATAAAATTAATTCACTGTACATAAATATATAAAAAATAATATGTAATGTCGATTTTTAATTACAAATATAACAATAATTCACTTATAAAAGAATATATATTGAAAATAAAAATAAAACTTAATTATTAATTTTATCTTTAAAAATGTTAATTAAGATTATACATTTTTATTTATATGAACGAAGTTTTTTCATAATAAAATAATTCTTTTTTTAATAAAAAAAAAAGAAATTGATAAATGATTTTTTTAACGTCGTTATTAAAATATATACAGTGAACATTTGTAGTAGATTTCGAGTGGCAAAGAATTTTATCTAATATTTTACTATTAAAAAATTTCTCGAACTTGATATAATATTGAATTCAATTAGTTCAGTACTCTCGGCTATATTGAATATTGTTATTTTATACTTCTAATATTTTAATTTGGATTTAAAATTATTCTTTCAATTAAAATTGATTTTTTGGAAAGGTAAGTAGACTGTGCTCTTTATTAATGTTCTTTATTAAAAATCAGGAAAAGAACAATTAATAAGAATTTGGAAAACAAAAATGATATATCAAATTTTTGTTAAAAAAAAATAAAAAATTATTTCATAATAAGTGTTTAACTTAATTTACAAAGAAAAGGAGTATTAAAAAATTTGTTCACCTATTATATTGCCATTCAGAATCCAGTGGGCTATAACTGGGCTATATGTTTAGGATTCATTATAATAATTAACAAGCTCTAAACTACAGACTACAAATAGTAATTTTCACAATACTGAATAGTTTTTATCATACTAAAGGTACTCAATGATGGTGAAAGCGTTGGGAAAAAAAATGTGTGTGTACTTATGTACATGCGTTAGAAGTTATACTTCTTTGACGTGTGAAAAAAAAACAAAATTTGACTAACAAAATAATTAAATATTTATTAAAAAATAATTAAATCTCTATTAATATTTCTAAATATGATACATACAAAATTAACCTCTAATATTTGAAAACACTCTTAAAGTTTTTAGTACACAGTTTTTGCAACTGACAAATTTATATAATAAATATATATATATATATATATATATATATATATATATATACTTATATAATATATATATATATATATATATATATATATATATATATATATATATATATATATATTATTAATTCTATTCTGTAGCCAACTTCATCATATCGTTTTTATGGGATCGTGCGCTGGCAGCTCACAAATTCATACTCATCTAAATGCGTCAAAAGACGTATAACTACCGTACCATGTGTGGACTTAAATTTGTACTCACGGACCCTGGAAAATGAGTTAAATTTAACTTGTGGGATTTAATTACAGACACTGAACAGATGAAGTGAAATAAAAGCTTTAAACAACTTTTTCAGCATGTACAATATTCCTCAGCTGAGTGAGTCTGAAAATTTAATTATGCCTTTAAAAAACTATAATTTTTTTGTATTGTCTGTGTGCGGTTTTCGTTCAAAATTTAACCATATTATGTTCCATAAAATAACGTAAGAAATTCACTAGAATAAAATTACTTAACTCAAACGTTCAAAATTATTAATCTTTAACCTAGAAAGATCGGTGACATTATTTATTCTTTGTATACTTTTAATTATTTTTAATAAAAGAAGGTCTTTCTCTTCGGTTGAATCAAACAATTAATTTATCTGTCTATCTCACTTAGTTGCTGCATAAGTAAGTCTATTTTAAATCTCCCCCACTTGTATAAGTCACTAGCATTTAAAAATTTTTAATATAACAATTTATAAACTACTATATGATTACCGTGTGTGTCGTGTGCCGTATACGTTGCTTAAATTGTTGGTATATACTGCAAGTTAATGGAGGTCGGATCTATTAATGACCTCATCAAACCATGACATCTAAAATTCTACGAAATCATATTATACATTATTTACTACGTCAAATTAAATAGTAAAATATATATTATATTCATAAATTTATCATATTATCTAATTTAAATCAGAGGTTCCAAAACATTAAAAATTTGTTTAATCAAAATAAATAAATATAATTAATAGTCCCGGTGTCCACAAGCAAATCAAATCATTGATAAACATACTTTTAAAAATTTGGATATAGTTTAATTATGATTATTGTAACAACTTTTTTCTCTACGAAAATTCTGAAAATTGAACTCGTAAAAATATTGGTTGTCCCCCACAAGTTTGAAAATGACCAATAAATAAAATTGCATCCAGTACGCTTTACTATTTCTTTTTTTTTTTTTTATCTATATAGAGCTTGACCGGGATTCTGTTTCGGCATTGTATTCGACTCAAAATAAAAATAAATTTGTCAATATATATTTAGAAAATATAGTGATTTATAAAATTTTCTAAGAATAATTAAATTTACCTTCCGCTAAATTCAAAATCAAAGAATTTTTATTTTTATGATCATAATCTATTTGTCAGAATTACTCTGAACGCTATCGCAACATTTTTGTGATCGTTAAAATAAGTAAATATCCATCTATCACACTGACACTGTAAAGGTATAATATTAAAACTGTTTATACCACTCCTTAAAATCCTTAGTATTTATTGTATTGTATTGTTTACAAAATTTAATAATAATATTGATTATAATAATTTATATACATATTGAATCGTCGCATATCCATTGTTTACGCGATTAAATTTCAAATTATATTTTATTTTATACAATTATTTAATTTAAATCTATTTATTTATTATTATTTATAATTTTCTAAAATTAAATTAATAAATAAATTGCGCGATAAATATATCAGTTTAATATTATTTATTTACATATTATTCAGATTAAATTTTTTTTTTCGATTAAAAGCCACCGTCATGGTTACATTTTTTATCATACTTGGATACAAACTTGACAATCAATATAAATCGCAAATGGCATTTCATAACATCATAAAAGAAATAAGATTTAGTAGTTATAATTAAACGTCTTGATATCAAACAAATCATTCAACCAAATTACGTTTTTGAAATGATAAAAATTGTCAAACGAATCAGTTAGGGGTAGATTATTCCCATATATTTGCTTACTTCTAATCAATTTGCAATGTATTTGTTAGCTTTGAAAATTATACCAAGAAATCTTTCTATTCACGTTTTGAATGGTTTGAAGTGAACACTACATTTTTATCTTGTTGAAACGAATACATTTAGAAATATTTTTGCATTTTTTAAATTTTACGTTCTTTGGAAACACAACGCTAAAGGTTGGCTAATATATTTCTCCTAACTCGATTTCAATACTTTTATGTGAATCATTATATATAAAATTTCCAAGCTTAAATGACTTCAGAGAATGCCAATCTCAACACAATTTTTTTACTTTTGACTAATTGTTAGTTTCAATTATTTTAAAGTTCCTGTATAATAAAAAGTAACAAAATAGGTTTAATCATAAACTATTTCAATTTAAATTTAAAAACAATTAAATTATAAATTATGTATTTTATTTAAATCAGTACAAATAAATTAGTACTTCTTTGTTGTACATAAATTTCAAAATTGGTAACATATACGTGATAATTGCTCGGACAAACCTTTAAAAAAGGCGGTCATGTTTTTTAGACCCTTTTCCTTATTTCACCCCCTGAATAGGTTTATTTTAAAAGCATGTAACGCATTTTCCTGTTGACGAAAATAATCCTGTAAATGTTTCTCTTAATATTTTCTACATTAAAATTTTGAATCACCGTTCTCATTTTGGGATTGAAAGAGTGAATAAGTGGTCTAAAAATTGAATAAGTGTTCAAAACCTGAATTCTGAAAAATAATTAGTTTATGAGAAATTCGATTGGTTATTTAAAATCCATTAATATGAATTTCTTAGTTCAAGATAATCCGATTTTTATTTTACCCATTCTACTCTTGAAGACAAGAGCTAAATAGTAAAATCAAGTATTTTAATTTAATTACTTGATACGTATTGAAAATTGTTGTTAATTGGTAAATTTAATAACTTGTACCCATTGATTGTAGTGCCATCTAGTGCATTTTTCAAAGTTTTCCGGAAAAAGGATAATTTTAAAATACAAATTTGCTCGAATGCCTTTTTGAAAGCAATATTTATTTAAAAAATTATATCTTCTATATTTTTGATGAGGTCATATAACCTTAGGACCAACAATAATATATTAAAAATATTTGTCAATTCGAATGTTGAAATTGCTTCGGACTGTTCCTTTTTGTTAACACAACGTTTAATTATTTTTGAATATATTATTATTTCTATTTCCCATTTAATTTTAATTTTTCTATTCAAAACATTAGTTAACCGCAACAAATTTTATGGGAAGTAACTTTAAACCGCCCCTAAATACCATCTATCTACACACACAAAAATTGATTTATGTCTAAAAATAAATTAAAACTTGTAATGAAGTGTTGTTCTATTGATTTAATGATCTAATATCCTATTTCAAGATACATAAATTTACACTTGTTATGTAGAGAAAGGACTTTTTAATTGTAATAAATATGACCATCTGTATGGTACCATGAAATCATCTTCACATCTGTGCTCTTATGGTGCACACCTGTTATATAAACATTATAACGATTACAAGCATTTTACGTAAGAGTAAAAATCTTTTAAGGATTTGATATCAGTATGTACAATGTTTCCGTTTTATCGGAAACAATATGGAAAATCTCGTTAAAGAAATATGAATATAAAAAATTGACTTATTGCTATGATTCTTCGAAATACGTTATTTCAAGAATCCATGAATCTATATTGGATCAAGATTATATTAATTTGTTTTCAAATTAAAGTATAATCTAACTTTCAAATATTCTCAAATAATTACTTGTAAGAAAACTGCTTACTGCAATACAAAATATTATAAACTTTATGTTTTGACGTGCCTCTAATGTTTTAATATTTTTTTAATGTTTTATATAGACAAATCATTAATAAGAGTTAATCAATACGAACACTTGTAAGGGAATTTTAAAATCGAAAATTTCTGTTAACTCTAAGTACAATGAAGTACAAACGGGATGAAATACAGGTTCACATTAAGACCATATCGAAAATTTCAACATTATTACTTATGCATGTATATGTCATCGACAAAGTGATTAAGGAATATTGCTTAATAATTACGGGTAGCCAATTTATTTAAATTACACGATATTTTATTTATTGAATCAATGTAAAGCACGAAAAACCCCACACACAACTCAAAACCAAATACGTAAATCGTTGCTCACTCGACCCCCAATTAACGACTGGGTATTATAATATGGTGAAAATAAAGACCCTACTAAAACAGTGAACAGAAAACATCTACAAAATCGAGCTCAAATACACAGTTCAATGCTTACTTAACCTCAAATATTACTTTAATTTAATTACAGGGTGGATGTAAGAATCAAAATATGTACTAACAGATTAGATCCATTGGACGAATTTAAGAGGCTTATAATCCGCAAGTCAGTAAAAGTGGAATGTTAATAATAGCAAATATATATAATGGCGTGGTTGTAAAATACAAATTTACCAATTATTTATATAGCCTCAAATGAGCACTAAAAATTCAGTTTCTCTTAGATCAATCTCATAGTTTTTAAGGCTTAAAATTTACCTTTTTACAGTTTCAAATCGACAGTTCAACTGTATGCAATTTACGTTGGACTTGGAAAGCTTAATTAAAAAAAAAATACTAGAGACAATTATTTATTAATGGACTGAATTAATAAATAAAATAAACTGAGTAAACTAAGAATATATAAATAATTGAATTGAATTGAAAGACGGATATTACGCCGAATAATCAGCAAAAATAGGTATCACAATTATCCTTATGGTCTTGATGCTGTTAGGTCAAAACAGTGTTCTTATGAGTTTTAATATCTTTTTTCAGTTTTCACTACATTTGTGAATTTTTTATAGTAAATAGAGTTGCAAAATTACTTTATTTTCACAGTAAAATTGAATTTCTATAATTGAATTTATTTTAAATAATACGAGCTATTAACTACCTGATACAAGAAATAATCTGGATCAATGATCTATAGATCGATACCATAATCCATATATGTATTAGATATTTGCTTGTTACCTTAAATGGAATTTAATAACTTTTACTTTTAATTTTAGAAAAAAATATTTTTGTTTGAATACTTGAAATTCAATTCTGCTCTGCTGCAATATAATTTATAAACAAGTTTAATTGAGTTATATCCAAATATAAAGCATTAATGTTTTTTATTCTATATTTTAAGAAGTTATATATCGAATATATACCAAATGGAACAAAAATTTTTAACGTAACCGTCAAACTTGATAATAGTTTTACATTAAATCCTACATTAAATTAAAAAATTTAGAATGGAAATTATTTTCGTTTGTTGTGTATATTGCGTTAATAGAACCGTCTAGCCGACCGCTGAGGAAATCAATTTAATCTCTCACTTTTAATGTTTTTTTTTTAAAGAACAAAATACTCGATTTCCAAACTCTAATCAAACTCGGTCAACGATTAAAAGCCTAATTTCTTCCCCTAAATTCTTCCCAACCCCAAATTTATTATTATCTTCTTTTAACCTGAAAATCATTTTTAAAAAACTTTTCAATTGAACTTTACTCTTCAAACCTGAATCCGAAGTTATTTTATCCAATATTTAAAAATAAGCAAAATATGGACTTTCAAAAATTCGGATTGAACAAAGAGGAAAATTTGCCGACGAATATTGTAACGTAACTTGCTAGTATCTCTATATAAAGTACATTAAATTTTCATTTAATTTTCAAGTTTTATTATTGTGTTGAGTCTCTAGTTGTACATTTGGTTGTGAAATATAGCAAATTTAGAATCAAGGCCGATTCAAGGCCGATTTAATATCAACTTATTACCACAACAAAATTTTAATTGTTTACAAAGTATAATAGTTATTAAACTAGAAAATATTAAATTGAATTCTATTAAAAACTTGTATTAAAGAAGCTAAAGAAATATTTTATTTGTCTATTCGTAGGTATGCTAGCTAGATGTTATATAATTTCAAAGTATTGCATGATGTCACATCAGGAATTACATGTATGCGACCTTTGTGTGACAGCATAACGAGAGAAGAATCTCTACTAGAATTATTACTCATACTTACTACAAGCATTTTGATACAATGTAATGGAAAAATATTTATAAACTGTTTTAATTTATAGCTCATTATTTATACTAGATGTATTATAATATAAATTTGATATTAAAAGGTCGTTATAATATCTATTTACTGTATATTAATTTAAAATTACTTTTTTTTTTTAAATAGTCAATAAATTTTAATTAAATGTGTAAGATGATGTTACTTGATTTAATGACGTAAGTGTTACATTTTTCATTTATGTATCTGCAGCAAAATAAAACGTCAATTGTTCTCCAATAGGGTATTATTAGGTTATTGCAAACTGTCTAATTTCGAAAGTATTAAAAACTAATAAAAAATCATCAAATTTTTATTAAATCGATAAGTTCAATAAAAATTCATTTAAATTTTACATGTTAATTTGACGAAAATGTTAGACAACATATCGTACTGTGATCTTAATAAATACAAAAAATTGTTAAATTTGATAATTGTATTTATTCTGTAGATATCAATATGTAAAATATATGCCTAGTAGTCAGAACATTTAGATGTTATGGTCTTTTTGAGATATAAATTTAGTTATACATTTATTGTTTAATTCATTGTAAAAATTGTAACCGCGTATTTACCCGTATAAATAAATTTATTTAATAATGGAAATGGTCTTTTCCTATCTTCACTATTTTGTTCACTAAACCTCTTATTTGATTGAAACATTGAAAATCCAATTAGTTCCTTCATAGGCGTTCTTTTCTCTGAGCATTGACTACGAGCTTTAAATGTTTTTTATTAAAATTGGGGCAAAAAATCGAAATTTATTTATTTTTTAATTTTTGTGACCTGGAGTGACTATTTTGGCAAAAAATCGAAATTTATTTATCTTTTAATTTTCGTGACTAACTATTAATGTTTTTTTATTGTCCGCTCCGTGACTATAGCCATGAGGGCCTATATACTATACAAGGTATTGTATGAAAATGAAAATGAACACAACCTACTTTTGGAGCGTATATCCGCTCCCGGTTCTGAACACCAATGTAAAAAATTTTCCTTTTACTAAAAACGTAAATCATTCGAATGAAAATTTGCTTTCTAACCTTGGAAAATAAAATATTGTACACTATACATACCATTATTTATTCCAAATGCGGATATAAAAATTAAATAAAAACCCATTATTAATACTGTATCATTTATATTGGAAAATAAATATAGAATTTTGTGACATTTATAAGTATAACAAAAACAATTTTTTTTTTTGAGTAAAATTAATGGAATTTGTCCTTGATACCAATATCTCACTTAGATGAAATGACGTAAATAATAAATTAAAATATTTGTATTTTATTTTGAAAATAATATTTTAAAAAAATGTTTGTTAATAACAGGACATTACAAAATATAAGAGAGATGTAGAATTGTAGAGGAATGTTTCAATGAAATGAAATTATTTGACATTTTAAAATTTAGTGTTATATTTTTCTCTGAATATTATTTATAATAATTAATTAATTAGAATAACTATTTGTAACGGATATCTGTTGTGTAATTAAATCAAAAATATTGCTTGAGGCGCGATAAATACTTGATTAGTTAAAAAATTGTATACTATCTTTTTATTAAGGTAAAAAGATTTCCTATTGTATTTCACTTTTTTAATAATATAAGCTTGGAAAATTTATTCTATTTACATATAAAAATGTTTTCTTTTGAATTTTATCACATTATTTTTATTAACCGATATCTACTCATTATCTAAACTTACTTTAATTATACAAAATAATTTCAAATTTTTCATATTTTTGTTTCTAAAAAATTCACCATTTTTGAGTATCATGGCAAATAATTATTTATAAGCCACATAATTTTGTAGCTCAATTATGCAAATTTTTCTTTTTACGTCTTTTTTTTTAAATTTTTGCTTAAATTAGTTGGAAAATACTAATTTTAATCTATTTTTGGTAAAATTGAAATTTTTTTGATACCTTGTGTCTATTATCAGTTCTTAAAAGAACTATAAATAGAACTAATATCTAATATGCGAATTTGAATGGTGAACTACCCACTGGTAGGAAGTCATCTAAGTGATATACTACTAAAAGTATACGTTATTAACAAAATCTATTATAAGAACAGTTTAAATAAATCTAAATTTTAATTTTAGAACATTTTGTCGGTTTAGTCTATGTGAACAGTGTCACAATGTGCACTTCCAAGGTCCTAAACATTTATCAAATTTTTATTACCATCAAATAGCTCAATTTTCTGGCCCTCAATTTTGATATATTTGTTAAAGAAATATTTTCCTAAAATTTTTTATTTAATATTAAATTAAAAATGTTTAGAATCATCGCCTTTCGTTTATTTTCTTTTAATTATCAATTTTTTTTTTTAAATTATTTATCTACATACTTTAAATAAAAATCCCGTTTTCAATAGACTTTCAATCATTTTGGTTTAAATAAGTTTCTCTTCCCCCACCATTTCTTTTTTTAGTTTTAATAATAAATCCAAATCGAAATCAAAATAAAAACTATTACTATATTCATATTGTTTTATATATAAATGTTATATAACTGCAGGCGGCGGCCATTTAAATACAGTTTTATATAATAATAAATTTAATACTTATAATAAATATATAAATAAATCTATATCAATAATAAGAGCCATTACAAGAGCCATTGAACTTTATTTTAAAAAGGTAACAAGATTGTAATAATCTACATATACAAGAATCAGTGGCGTATCAACAAATGTTTTTAACATAATTATTTATAGAAGTATTATATTGATTTCAAATTGTGGATACAAAGTACGATTACGGTAACATCATTGTGCAAAAGCAATTATGTTATTGTTAATTCGAAAATTTTGGTCATTTTTAAAAGTTACAAAATGGCAAATTCCAAATTTAATACTTTTCTTTGAATTTAAATCACATTTTAATTCTCTGAAAATAAGTATTGTAATTAAAAGAAATCGAAATGCAACCGCCAAATAGAGAAGATAGATATGAGTACATACATATGCACACATATATAATTCACCTTTACGCTTGGGCGATCTCATTTCAGTTATTATTAGCCAAAAATGACTATATTTGATGTATTTTGCCTTAATTAATTTTAGATGCCGAATATCATGAGAAGCAAAATATACTACTTCTATATGTAACTTTTACCACGAAAGCCTCTTAGATTGTCTGGCTCCAGGGCATAGCATGTTTGTAGCAATATGTAGTTAAAATAGAAAACCAACTTCCGAGATAATAAAAAGATTATGGAATGAAATTCGCACAGATTTTATTAAAACATTTATTTAATTACTAATACGTAAAGTAAAATTTTAGAAGTCTGATTCAGTAATTGATGGATACAACAGTGTAACACTTATTCCTTTACTTTAACTTCAAAAGAGAAATAATAGCTAGCTAGCAAGCTAGCGTATGCCTGGGTTTAGCTTTAACAATGTAGTTATCAAAAATTCTGTATTCAATTCAGAAATTTTTTTTAGGTTTATTTTAATTACTATTGCACTAGGTTATTTTGGTTAAAAAATTTTTGTTTAACGAACAAAATATATGTTTCATTTTCAGAACGTCAAAAATATATTCTCTACCGTATTTTTCAAATTTTAACAAGTTGTCTTTTCGTCACTGACAATCAAACAGTTTTATTTTAATATTTTAAACTCCAATCCAATTAACCTATTATGAACGAACAACGCATAATGTCTTCCACACAATTTTTTGTTTGTTTTTAAATAGAATTCTGGTTATTTCTCTAAAATAATTGTAACCACAAATTCAAAGAAACTTGTTGAATCCGCACGGCTACCTGTTATCTATAGTTCTATATATTGTGGGTGAAGCCTTAAATATAAAAATAATAACATATATATCTTACTTAATAAGCAACTTGCATACCTGTTAGTATCGCTATGGTCCAATACATAACAACATTGGTGGCGTGGTCCTTCAATTAAGACACTAAAACCACATGAAATTTAAAAAATAAAAGACGTGGTTGATATGACCTGTAGAGATCAGACGATTCACTTGTTTTGATTCAGTCAAATACTCTATTCAAAGATTACAATTTTAATTTCTAAAATTTTACTTATAATGTGTTCATTTCACCCAGAACATTAAAATCAAGTATAAGACACAAATATTTCTTTAAAAAAATCAATCGGGAATTAAATTATAGTAAATTTTTAAGTTTTTGTAATATATGTACTCGTTCTTCGCTACTTTTGATGATGTGTATGATAAGAATAGGTTTAACAAAATTATTTCAAATTCAAACTTTCATTTTGCTTGAAAATATTTCTATGTAAGGAATGCATAAAAAATACGAAAATTTTCGTCTCTTACTAAAAGCCTTTTATTTCTGAATATATAAATAAAAAAAAAAGGTTAAATTTGAATACTAAAAATACTGTATCTAAACATTTGTTGTTAATAAATATTTCCATTTCCCAAACTGTATTCCTCTATTGGCTACGGGTAATTTAAATACATTTATTAGTTTACAATTATTCGACTTGCGTTCAATCGAAAGAGGAAGATCAAATCACAGAAGATAGAAGGAAGGAAGATAACACGTTAGCCACCAGAAGGAAGAGCATTAGCTTGATCCTCCCCTCACGATCCTCCCCTCGCCTGACGGTGGTTTCCGTGGGGGATAAGAGGATAGAAGGAAAGGTGTTTAGGGTTTAGTGAGTATGGGCGCTAGCGTTGAGTTTTAGATGACGCTACGTCGACTCTTTACATATCCAGGCGATATGCCTGGAATCCATAAAAAGGATTCCCCCCTCTTAAAAAAAACATACATACATACGTACGTACATACATAACACAAACATTTTTTAAAAATAATGTCAACATCATAAACAACCTCAACAAATAAAATGATAAAATTTTTGGTATAAATTTCGAGCTGAACACAATAACCATCTATCAGAAAGTTAAAACAAAATACACTACTCCACGCAACATTCTTGTGGTCTTTATGTTGATCTTAACCACACAAGGATCTATTCTATATCAGTGAATGCATTCAGTGTTTTGGTGTCTCTGTGTAAAGATCGTATGTCTGCATTTTTGATGAAGAAAGTGACATAAGTGTTAATGACTTTTTTTTATAAAAATTGTTTTAAATGTCTTCATTAAGACATTTTTTTTAAATTGCATAATTAAATAAGTTATTTGTTTAAAAAGAAATACTTTCTTTCATTACTGTGAATCTTCGTTTTTCTTATGAAAGCGAAAACCTTTTAATTCATAGTTTTAAAGTGAAATATATGTTTTCTAAGAAAATTTATGTATGTGATGTTTTAGTGAATAAGTTATTTTAAATAAACGGAACCTAGGTGAGTGTAATTATTGCTTAGAAAGTATTATATCTGATTAGAAAATTTTGCTAGATTTTATAAAGTTAAGCCATGTAGGTTTATTTAAAATGAAAATCGAGTAAAAATAATTTCGAACAATAAAATAATTTTTTCAAATTTATGAATCGATTTAAGTTATTTGTAATAAAACTTAATTTTTTCACATTAAACATAGTATATATAATTATCTTTTTCTCTTAACAAAGAAATTTCAATAATTATCCTTGCTTGAAGCTATTTAGGCACTTCCTAAATTTTGTAAATTTAACCAAATTTTATTCTTTTTTTAAGAAATATTACACGTATATTAAAAATTTTCACCAAAAGTAAGCCGTATGTCTTCATTCGACTCTTATGCATTCAATTGTTTACGAAAAGTTTATTAATTCTCTACCTGAATTATGCCCTATTTGTCTGAATACACTTCCGAAGAAAAATTTCAGAATCCTCTTATTCCTTTTTTTCATATTTATATAATTTTAATTTCTTAAATAATTTCTTTTCATTTTGTATACAGTTGATGGATTTATAGTTTTAGCTTAGTTTTCATGAAATCAAACTTTTATCTCCTAAACCATAACATATTAAATTCACTAAATAAGCTGGAAAAAACGTTACAATGTGGAAAAGTACACCACTTTTCTATTTGAAATATTTCACATACTATTTCAAATATTCTTGTTTGTATGTGTTTCTTAGACCTTCAAGAACAATCAACTTCACTTACCACTGTCTTACTATGAAAATTAAAAAATTAGGGTAGTTTTCCCATCATCATTGATTTTTAAAAAAAAATCAATATTTCGTATGGAAAATCGTATCTTGAGTGTTTTGGAGTAGCTTTTCACGAATTTGAGGCAAAGTAACTGAGGATTGTTTTAACCCCAATAAAACTACTCATAAATGACTGTGATAAAACGCATTCTAAATTTTACATCGTTAATTGGTTTCAGTGGTTTTTTGGGTCGCCTGAGATAAAAAACAATTCTAAATTTTAAGTCGTAAATTAGTTTTTGGGTTCGCTCTAAGTTCAAAATACCTAACAACTTAAGAGGGTTGCAGGCGCATCAAAACCACCCCTATAATTTAATTTAATTATTTAACTCTGCCAGTTCTAGTTCTCATCCTCAGTTACTTTTTGATTCGGTTTTGTGATCAACGACACCAAAACCCCCGAAGACGAGTTCCAAGATATTTAAAATATAAAATACGTTTTATCTCTGTCATTTCTAGCGTGTGTTAATGGGGTTGAATAATCAGTTGATGGATGTCATCTACTTCTAATATAATTTTTGCCCTAAATTTATTTCTCAATTTCATTAAAAGTATTTTCTAATGTTTACATCTATGCCTTGATTTTGTCTTTTTATTCAATTCTTATGCTAATAAGAGATGTTAGCAAAAAAATTTTTTAATATTTTAATTAAAGCATACCAAAGTTTTTTTTTTTTAAATTTTAAATATGGACGTTCAATTTTTTTAATTAAACAAAAAGGGAAATTTGAGAAACAGACATCATTCAAACATATCTCCAATTCTTTATACTTATTTATTACATACAAAACTTGTTTTTCAAGATAGAAACTGAAAATACTCTAAGAATTTATTACTTCGTTTTCGAATTAATTTTAATTTAATTTTCAAGCTTTGTTGTCACTACTATGAATCTTGTTATACATTTGGGTTTGGAAAACTCTTAAATACCGGATTTATTTCTAATTTAATAATCGAATTTCACAATCAATTTAAAAAAATATTAAAGGCGATTTTTATTGAGCCCGATAAAAAAGTAGAATTAAAAATAGAAGTGACAGCACATCAGTGCTCTTAACTAGTTGTTCAGCTATTTTGTAAGCCGATTTTTTGAAAAGAAATGCTTATCACTTTACCATGATTTTGCAATTGTAAACGCCTGTGAACTTCACACAAACGTAACATAAATACTAACGCAAAAAAAAAAACCACAACCCACAATTGTGTATACACTTTACAATGTTATAATAAATGGCATAAAACACAACAGAACATTGAAAAAAACGCGACAAAAGAGTTCGTCTCATATGTCTTTTTAAAAACAATACACTCTGTCTCAACAGCAGTACTTGTTGAAAAAAAATGAAAAGTTTTTTTATGTCTGAAATGAATTCAGTTCCCATAACGTTTTTATTAAAACAAGCCGTGGTAATTGATGATTCTTAGCAATCAGACCATCAATTGTGTGCCTTCAACGATTATTTTGGTCAAATAATTTATTTTTCACATTGATAAGTTAAACTTTTTTTTATTTTTTACTCTTCCAATTTGTTACCAAAATTTATAAGCTTAGGTTTTTGGAATATTAATTATGGCATTTAATGAACTTTGATATGGTTTTCTTTTTTGTAAACTGTCTTATAAATAAAGAAATATTATTATTATTATAAATTCTAAGGGGTAAAATTTATTTTCTACAATAATATTTTTACTTTTTCTTTTTAATTTCGCTATAATAGCAATAATGTGTCAATACAACTTGGTACAATCTGACAATCGCACACAAAAAACTGAATAAATCCATTATGTTCAATAAACAAATTTTATTAATTATAGGTATTTTTAATTTTAGTAATAAAACCAAATGAAATAATAAATTTTCGACACGTTTTCTTGAAACTGGCTACCATCATCAATTAATATTTAAACTGATCGTAAATTATTTTTGGCTGAAAAAATTTTTGGTATTGATAAATAGTTGAGAAATTTATAAGCATAATTTTATTTCAAATGACATAGAATAAATACAATATAAATTTTTTTTAGATTTACAGGCTGAAAAGAGAGTAATTTTATATCAGAATTTAAAAACGCATCATAACAAAAAACAGGCCTTGCTTATTATTATTTACCACTATAATAATTATAACAAGAGGGTGTTTATTTTTTTTTTAATAAAATTGTGTAACTGTATCTTTTTTGAGAGATGAGATACATTTTTACATTCAAAAATATTAAAATATTGTGGCTTCCCACAAAATACTTGCTTCTGTGGTGTTGACATTTTATTATTATATTTTTTTAGTTCTGTTTTACATAAGTCTTTAATGATTTAATTAATACTTCAAGAATAAATGAATTTAAAATATTTAATTAAATTTAAATAAATAAAACATCGGCACAAAAACTTGTCGAAGTAAAAAATGTAAAGAAAGAAATGTTTAGGATATTCACTCATGTTGGTTTCTATTTATTTTTTTTAAATATAATAGTTGTCTAAGAAGGAAAAAGCCGATATCGGGTTCGATTTCCCTTATCGTCACAATATTTAATTCTTACGATGGACTGGTGTAGTGCAAAACCCTATCTCGGATAACATATGTATGGAATTTTAAGTAAATAAATGCAGAACTGAAAGAGTCAGCATGCATTGTGAAGCATATACCACGCTTCCACTACTAGCATACTACCAAGAGGAAAGAAAATTTAAATGGTTAAGAAATCATGGCTATAATATAAAAATATAATAACCATTGGTAATGTTTCAACAGCTTAAAAGATTTTTATCTTACACACAAAAGAATCATGAATCTGATTAAAAGTAGCCTTGAACGATAAAACCATACTGAAAATATAATTTTGCCAATCAATGAAATAGATAAAATTTCAATATCAATAAGGATTTCTGTAGACTGCAAAATTAGTTTTTTTTCCCTTTAAATAAAAGTTATAGGACCTTAAAGGAACTATAATGGTTACCATCAGCCAGTATAATAGTTATAAACTAACTATTTTCATTATCAACAGTAGCTAACCATTTCCATCGTCTCTAGTAAATATTCTACGAATCAATTATTAATTCTAATAACACAATTATAAAAGTAATCATAATTAAAACTGAATAATTTTACTACCATTTTAAATGTTTAAAATTAACAAATGAAGATAACAACTTACAGAGTTAATTTTTTAGATACTCTATATATATTATTGAATTTCATTGTTTGAACTATTTTTAATTAACATTCATAAAATACTATAAATAACATGTCTATGCAGTTATATATGTATACATCATGTCTTATACGAAATACGGACTATTTTACGAAAAAATGTTTCAAACAAAAGTTGTTTGTTTCAAAAAAATAAACATTTTTTTGCATTTGAACTTCTGTCTTTTATAGTTTAAAAAATGGGTCAAGAATCGATTGGACCCAATGGACCGATTTTGCTCATTCACAAACTTAAACTCACTTTTTATGTTTAGCACTTAAACTGACTTATTATGTATGTCGTGTGTAAAAAGTTAGCGTAGACAGTATAACAAACTTAATGTAACTTTAAGGCTTATTTTTTTTGAACTAAACAAATACATCTCAAAATTCAAAACACTAAATAAATAGCTAAAACAGATTCATATGTTTTCATATATGAGATATTATTATTATTTAAATCATAGAATTTAAAGTAAAAAAAAAAATCAGGTTAATTTGGATTATTATTTAGAATTAAGATTTTAAAAATCTCACACAATCATCTTCTTTCTAAACATGAAATTTCTCACTTTTTTTTTTGTACCATCTTCATATTATAAATAATAAGAATTATATTCTACTTTAAGTACATTCCATTATTATGAAATTGTTTTATTATTGTGAATGAGGAGAGGATATGATATCTCGTTCAATTTGAACAAAAAAATTTTTTATTGTGAGAATTTTATTTATTCTTATTTCAAAATATCAAGTCATATTATATTACAAAATCTAAATAGTTTTTTAGTGTCACTTAAGGATTTTTATTGATTTGAATCAGCCTGTAATCGTATAATGTATTTTACATTTGTCCATAATTTCGTTTAAGAAAACATTTAACTAATTCATGCAAATTGATATAAATACTAAGGAAATAGGATATGTATATATTCCAAATGATTTCCAAAACAAAGTAACAAGTTAAAATAACAACTAACACAATAAATTGTTTAAAAATCCTGTGTATAGTTTTACATTTTAACTGCTTATAATTTTGAACTTAAAAATTTTATCAGTTTTTAAAGTTTATAAAAGTTTTACCTATTACAACATGTTACCCATTTAATAATTTTATATAACCAAATCATTGCTCCAAGAAAGATTATAGAAGATATATTACGCCTTGTTATTCATATGTTTCTAAACATAATCTAGACGTAATTTCGATTTTGTGGGCATTTTAAATGTATTATGTGCCTGATATAAGGATTTTGATTGATCTTTTTTTGTCTAAATTATCTGAACACTGACCTACGACCAAATATATTCTGGCATAATCGAAATGGCTAAATGAAATAAAAACTACGATTGTTTCCGTCTTTAATATTCAGAATCATTGAAATAGAATTTCGAAATATTTTGGATAAATATTTTTAAATATTTCTTGGTTTATGTTCGAGCCATAATTCTAAAAGATAGAAGAAGAACAATAGGTGCTTTGAAATTTATATTTAGCATTCTTAATATCCTATATCTATATTCACATCTCAATTAAACATATAATGAAACTAACATGGCGTACATGAAACTAACATACATAAATTTAAAAAAATCTTAATAAACTTACCACTTATGTACTTTTAAAAAACTTATTATTGATTGCAAATCATATTCTTTAACAAGTTATAAAAACATCTTAAAACGTTATGGAAAACTATTTATTTGGTCATAATCCGCTCTTGGCAGTATGGAACAATATGTTGTACCACTTTGTAAAAATTAGTCTATTCAAATGCTGTATAATTTTATCTATCTTGAAGTAAAACTAATTATGTTATTTTCTATTATTTACAGATGATGAAACACGTCCAATTGTCACCATACCGATCACGTGCCGATTCGGTATCATTAAGTTCAACAGCATCGTATTCTAGTTTAAGCCCTGAGCCACTTGGTTCACGTTCATCTAGTTATTCATCATTAAGCGAATCATCTGCGCCACAGGTAATAAACAATTAAACAGATATAATATTATTTTCATTTTTTGTTTTAATTCTAGAAAATTTATTTACTTTCTCATGAGCTAATGAAAACACTGTTTTGATTTTTTAAAACATGCGACATTGAAAAATTTGAAAATGAAACTATTTAGGTCTGTTTGTACTTAATAAATAGTTCAAATACGAATTAATATCTACTTGGTATCTTTGGAAGTAATAATGCGTATTACTGAGTGTTAATTGATTACTCTAAAAATATTAATTTAGTCTAAGAAATATGATATGTAGAAAAGAAACTCTATTTAAAAAATGAATCATTTTCAACAATTTTTCCATATAATAAGTATTTTAGACCAAAATCATCTATCAGTTTCAAAAGTATGGTATTCAATATAAACGGATCATTAATCATATCTTGAGAATAAAATTCGAAATTATCTTTAGGGTGAAGTCTAAAACAAATTCATTCATTCAAAATTAAATACCGAAAGCATGGAAATCGCTAAATGAAGGAAATAAAAACAAGAAAAGTTAGCTATTAGAGTGTTGGGTATTGAGCAAATTACTCTCTTTCGTATGTAAATCTCTCTCTTTTAATTATCTCTCTCTCTTTCGTATGTAAATACAAAACGTATAGATATCCCAATATTGGGAAATAAATATATGTTGGAAATTTATTACTTTTGAAATTTTATCTATAAAAAAACATTAATTTTATATGGGTAGTTAATCTAAAATCACCTTGCAAAAGTTAAAGCCTTTGGAATTCAAGGCTATCATTCCCCCAACTGAGTTTTTCTATAAAAAATTACTAAATTATTAAATAAAAAAAACTTGGAAATGGTCTAATAGGTCGATTCTATGAAGATCTATATCAAAATTTTTCTGTTGCCTTCAATATTTTCTACCGTTACAAAATTAATAAAAATCCCATAATGGCATATATTCTGTATATGTAAATGTACTCATAAATAAGGTCTGCCAAATTAGATTCGATTCAATGGATTGTAGAATTCTTACGAAGATAAAACGGACCTAATGTTAAAAAGGATGCGTTTACATTATAATATAATGATAGTTTATAAAAAAATTATAAATATATAATATTTTGCAATTAAGAATTTATCCATCACAATGTAATAATTATATTCGATGGATAGAAGAAACATGTTTGTATTAAAAAAATAAATATATTATAAATTTATAAATATTTCTTCTAAACATTAGAAACAAGATAGAACGTTTTTTTTTTTGTTTTATGTCAATAGGAAAGATCCCATTAATCTAATGCTGTGGATTCCCACATTATATACTACCATTTATATACTATTTAATAGACATATACACTGAATAAAAATATGATAGATATAATCTCTATATATAAAACAGATATACACTCACTCATCGCAGTTTCTTCGAATTGGAAAAACCAGAACTGCGGAATTTGTTGTATAGATATATCCTCTAAGAATAAAAAAAGGATTTTTCGTAGTTCTCATACTAGAAATAAGTCACAAACAAAATTTTTATATCATATTCATAAAATCAACTAATTAGTCCATTTACGTTTGTTCGTTCGTCATCAAGATAACTAAAATACTAGCAGTGATTGTGCCATGCCTTGGATCTTAAAAGTGAGCGAATGAGTAAAATCAGTCCAATGGATCCATGAACCAACATTTTTTCGTAAAATGTGTAAATTCGCCACTATTTCATCATAAATATATATATATATATATATATATATATATATATATATATATATATATATATATATATATATATATATATATATATATATATATATATATATATATATATATATATATAACTACTGTACATAACTGTATTGAATAATCTATTTATGTGTCTTTCTGCCTATCTCTGTAATTTTGGCATGCATCGTCCAATTTTAATGAAATTTGTTCAACACGTTTATCACATTTAAAAAACATGAAATTTTACATTTTCTAAAGATTTTTTGAAATTTATTTAATTATTTAATTTTATTTTTTTTAATTTTAATCTTTTTAGAGAAAATTTCTAAAAATACTAATTTTTATAAAGCTAAGAAGATTTGTCCTTTTTTGATCAAATACCTTTTAATTATTCCCCGACTAATTCTCAATTTTTCAAGACTCATTTCCTTTATACCAAATTATGTGTGGATACTTAATTTTTATGAAATTTTTATTAAATATAAGTTTTTATTTGAAAATTGTTGAATTATAGAAACAAATTTTCACACGGTTTTCATAATATTTGCAATTTTAAAGAAACATTCAAACAAGAACGCACCTGCAGTGAACAATAAATATAGATAATAATTATCATATTTTAATCATACGGTTATAATGGAGAAAGGTATTTATTTAATTCCATTGTTTGCTGTTCTTATTCATCGCAGTATTATATTTTTAACCTTAACAAGGTTACGTGTTAAATAATTATTGCGTTACTATTGCTTGCATATATATATTAACCAAACCATAATCATTAAAATGGATTATTTTAATTGTTATTATTGTTTATTTTGATTTTAATTGTGAATTCATTCAGATTCAGCATTGTTTATTTATTTTGAATAAAAAATATCATTCTTAATTAATTAAATAAAAATATTATTATTGAGTTAATATTTTTCACATTAGATTTATAAAATCTTTATTATAGATACAGTTAAGGAAGTACGAGCACCAAGGCAACTTTTGATAAAAGGCTTGATTTTTTTTTAATACAAAGTTTAAATATGTCTAAACAAATTCCAAAAATTTGAAGGAGATTGCCCGATCATTTAAATAAATAATTAACTTTAAAGTTGAGAAATTTAACATTGGTCTTATGGGGTAACCTTCAAACATTGATACATTTCTGTATTTTTCTCGTAAAACTGTCGGTGAATATTTTTAAAAAACTTATGGATGAAAGTAAATATATTAGTGATAAATTTAATTCAAAAATATTTACACTTGCCCGACTAATTAAAGTGTATTAATTAAAAGAAAAATAAATGCCGCCACTAGCCAATGTTAAATGTATATCTATATATTGAAAAAAATCATATGGTTACTGCGTTCCCCTTACCGCGCTAGAGTCGATACCTATTCCCACACCGCCTGGCGCTCGTACTTCCTTAAAATATATTTTATTCTTTTATTATTAATACACATTTATCTAAAATTACATCTATCCAATATGTTTAAAACCTTGCGACCAAGCGTGGATTAAAGCTTAAGTATTATTTCCTAAACAACTCCTTGTATTAGGTGCTTGACAAACTTCAATATATTTACACAAAAGCGTAGATAACAGTAGCCTTAATGTGGTACACGGGCGCAAATATAATTAAACAAAGTTTATTAAAAATAATTTTGGAATTTTGATTTTATAATATAGAATTTGCAAATTTGCACTTGTAATTCCTTTGACTACAGTTTTTAATAGCATTGTTAAAAAATTAAAATTATTCAAATGAAACTATTCCGTTAAAATACATACAATGTCAGATTTACTGATGTTTTTAAAATTATCTGAGGCCGTAACGTCAGTTAAAAGTACTTTTTAATAACGAAATGCCATGATATTGATAAAATAATAGAAACCTAAATTAACAAATTAAAAATTTGAAAAATATTTGTTTATAATAAGATGAAAACCTACCATAACAAACGAAATTGAAAAACAAATATTATTCTTGAATATTCCAGAAGTATTTACACCACAAGTCAGTCGATTGCAAGTCTACATACTATTGTAATTCATTTTTCATTTAGTGACTTCGAAAGCCACATACTATGTTTAGAGTTTCGGATGCTAACATGACTCCGAATTGTGACTACACGTTTAATTTCTAGTTTTTTATAAAAATTAAATGCAGAGAATCGCTGTGGTTTTGTTATTGTGTCATATTGATTAATCATTTATTGATCAATCAAATTATATGAATTTAAATCTATATTATTATGTTGCTGATTAGGCTTCTCTAAAAATTCAGAATTGTTAATAATTCCAGAACCATTCTTTTAAAAAATTTTAATTCCACAGTTTAATATACACACTTAACAACTAAAAACCATATAAAAACCACAATTTCATTAAATCAACTAATATAAAATAATATTTACAAGCTTTAAATGCAGATTATATTTTTTGAAAGAAAGAAATTTTCTTTGCTGACCCTTCAAATAAATGTTGGATGGCATAATGTCTTTACCTTAAATTTGAATCGAATTTTAAAATGATCAAGATCCTAATCTACAAAAAAAAATTTGTTTCAGAATCTGTTTCACTTTATAAAGTCCAAATAAAATTCAAGATTAATTTATTTAAACGATAATCAGATTCAGTTTGCAGTTTTAGAGGAATGTCCATAATTTATGGCTAATGCCGTCATAATCATAATACCATACGATTTTACGTGTTAATAATCGGTTCAAAAATAGGTTATACAAATATAATTTTGAATTTAAAACTTCCTCTCGTTTTGAAATCGGTCAAAAAATAGTAATAATAAAATGAAAATGATTTCTAATTAAAATAGAATTCATTCTCATTGATAATTATCACATACACTCTCACAAAATAAATATTTAAGCATGAATGTAGTTATAGTAAAAAAAATAATTAGTATCTTAATACCGTTAATAATTATAATAATTTTTCTACAATAAAACTTTTTAAAGAACTTCTATAATAATACTACGACATTTTAATGATGGCAGTTTTGAAAAATTCACATCTAACATGCGAATATTGTTATATATAAAGCGTTCGAAAAATATTGAAGGGGGATTAATCAAATACCTTACCTCAAAAGACAAGAAGGGGAATATACACTTAGTAACCTAAAAGAAAAATTGACACCTGAATTTTTGATTTAAAATACACGATTTTTATGTTGTTAAAAGTTGTATATTTGATTTAATTTTCTGTATTTAAGTAAAATAGTTAAATAAAAATAGTAAGATAGTAAAAAAATTATTAAATCCATTATAAAAAATGTATTTTATAATTTAAAAAAAGCAACAATTATTCAGGTTTTCGCGTCTATTTTGTTGCTGATAATACAGAATCAAAATTTTTTATTAATAATTGTGTATAAAATTTTGCATTTAATGGTAAAACCAAATCCAAGAGACCAAACAATCTGCATAGAATATGTTTTGATCAAAAATATTGGAAATAGTTTTAAAAACTAAAATTATAAATTATTTAAATTTTAACGACTTGTTTATTGATTTCTACCAACAGAAATTATGTCTTCAAAAACATCTAAATGTATTGCATTAGGACAATTGACAGGAAGTCTCTTTACATTGGTTACTAATCAAAATATACCAATAGTTATTGAAAAATTAACTACAATATAATTATTTATATTTCAACAACAGAATTTAGGCAATAACACATTCACACTCGTGGGAAAAATTGTGTAAGTTTTTTAATGTTTTGGATTTTTAATAATAAAAAACACTTCTATATAATAATAAATATTACGGGGCAACCTTAAGATTATAAGAAACTGAGAAGTATTCTATGCTCAAAATAAATTTAAACCACCAAGCAAAACTTGTTATTGATAGAATTTCAATGTAGTCATTCGCGTGCATGGTAAACTACCTACAATAGTGCAATGCGGCGCTAAAAAATTAGTCTGAATAAATATATAATACAAAAACTAATTATCCTATACATCCTCCTACAGTTTTTCTTGATCTCTTTGTACGTATATGAACATAATTAGGAGGTCAAATATGACATTGTAATATCCTGACATTATATTACTAATTGTGTTTACTTCATTGTTTATGTTGTTTTAAATTTCCGTTGTCATCTTGTAAATGTGAATTCTGTGGTATATTGTGGCAGGTTTTATTACAGTAAACTGTAATTTCATTGCATTTATATGAATAGCAATTAAAAACGTTATGTTGAGTTTATTTCTTCTATATTTTTTTGCGTATTTACTAGTTCGAATTAATCGCCGATGCATCAAATTGAGCAACCTTTTCATAATTCAAAACAAAAGCAAAGAGACTAATAATTTTAACCATGAATCAACATCGCATTTTTGAAATTTTTCGTTCATTTTTAATTAATTTTGATTATAATTACACAATTTTTAATATTTTTCTTTCAGAACCTACTTTTCGTCTTATTTTCTAATAAATTGTATACAATTTTTTTTTTCTTTCATTTTCTAATATTTATTTTGATACCCAGAATGTCATATGAAAATAAGACAGTTTTTGGTTTTCAAATAATCGATATTCCATTAATTCAAATGATTTTTGGATCAAATCACGTTTGTCTTTTTCATAAATTTTTCGATAATCGCAAAACAAATCATGGATATTTTTCACCAAAAAGAAAACATAATCAAGCTATACTAAAGTTTTTAAAACATGATAATCAACTGCTACGACGTAAACCATTTTAGATGACTTAATCATTAAATATAGTATAGTTTAAAGAAAACTAATACCACATTATTTTGTCAAACCAAACAATTACAATGAAATTACACTTTGAATAAAATCCAAAAATACTTATAATATATGGAAATCCCCTTTTCCATAGAAATTGAAAAACCTCAAGTTAATCAAACCACCACCATTTTACATAAAATGCATTTATTTATTTATTTTTTTTCTATAAAATTAACAAACGTAGTCACAAGGTAAAAACTAATTATGTTGTTAGATTAAGGTCAACAGATAATTTTAAAATGTATGTTCTTTTGATAATATTTTAAACATTTTTAAAGAATTATTTTTAAATGATTTTGACAATTTTATTCCCATATTTAAAAACAAATCTATTGTTTTTTTACCTCTATTTTATGTTTGTTTATACCTACAGAAATATGTTTTAATTATTATAATTAGTTTTCATGTAAACTTAGATATGCAAAAATTACTTTATTGTTAATTCAAGGTAAAATAAATGGCTTAATCTTTAGATAAGTATTAATGAATATTTAGTAAATCTATTAAGGATAACTGAAAATATGATATTCTAATATATTTAAAATTTCAATGTAATATCTAGTTTCATTTATGTAGGTACTCGTACTATAAATACGTATGCATTTTTAATATTTTCCATTGATGCATATTCCTCAGATAAATCAGGGATGAAGATGCCTTTTCAAGCTATGACACTCATAATAATTGTGTATTTATACAAATGGTGGACAAAAATCGAACAACATCAGTTACAAAAACTTTTGACCAATGAGATAAAAGAAAAGTTCAAAAACAAAATAGTTTGTTTGAAACATTCTTTCGGAAACTATTTAGATTTGCCACAATTTCAGCTCAAAATTAGCTATTAAACACATATTATTATATATGAATTTTATGTTGAATGGACTACATATTAATAGTATTTTCCTAATGCTAATTGTTAAAAATAGTTCAAACATTGATACTTAAGCATATGTCGAATATCTGAACAATTAGTAATATTAGTTGTTTTCTTTACTTTTTGACAATGCATTTAAATCCTTATATAGTATTTTGTGCTTTTTAGCTTACTTTTTTAACTAAATAACTTTTTTTTTCATTCATTTAGCCACTTTTTTTATTTTGTAGCTCATTTCCAAATTCGCTTGTAAAATCTAGAAATTTCAATGTTTTCTAGCCATGTTAATGTATATTTCAAATTGATTCACCGATATTAATTTTCTTAGAAGTTGATCTAAGAAAACTGCGAATGAATTATTAAAAATCCAATTTAAAATTCACGTGTAAATACTCTTTGAGTACAATTTTCCATAGAGTTTTCCAAGAAACATAAGCACTAATGACTTATTTGATTTTTTTATTCGGCATATTAAGTAACTCCCAATTATGTACACTGATAAACGAAGTATTTTCGTGCTAATTACCGATGTTCTTAATAAATTTTAAACGAAATAAAATTATATAATTTTATTAATGCTTAATTGAGTAACCGGAAGCTTTATTTAAAAAATTAAAACTATGTGTAAGTGGTGTAAATAATGCTGTAAAATTTTCCAGCTATAGCATATTTTTTCTCTGTAAAAAACTCTAGAGTTTGATGTATACTTAGATTTTCTAACATTCCTAATTATAAATAAACTGTTTGTTTATATTAAATCGATCGCTACTAAAAATATCTGCAAAAATCATTTTATTTTTGTATATGAATTTATAAATATTTAGATCATAAACGTTAAACATGTGAAAGAATTTGAAAATATGATCCAATAAACATATTTAGAATCAAACTAATCCAGATGTGCTTCTAAACAATTTTATTCAATAATTAAACGATTTTAATTGCAAAATATTTTAATTATTACACTCGGTTTTACATTCGGATATAAGTTTGTTCAAAATAAATAGGTTATCTAAATATTTACTTTAAAGTATCTTCACATTAATATCCAATTATCTGTTTTAATAGCTAATTCCTTTCAAAAATAGATTCAGGTCCCAATCATTCTAAATATACTTTCATTGTTCGTAGCCATTAGAAAAAAAAACATTTACAATCTAATAAACCAATTTTTTTCCCCTATCATTTTCTTACACTATCATATTAGATTGGTTATTTTTGTATTCAATGTCTAGTGATTAAATTGATCTTGGTCTTGCAACAAAACAAGACCAAGATTATCTTTACACCAGCAAGTTAAGACTAAAACTCAGACCGAGTATTCAAAACCAAGACTAAATGAATGATAAGCTAAAAATAACCGCTTCCGATAAATAAATGAGTCAAAATGTATGTAGCAACTTCAAAATGTTTATTTCGTGTAATAAAACATTTTTTGTATGTGGAATTTTTAGTTTGGTTTATTAGATTTTAATACTGAATATAAAAAAGGAAACTACAAAGAAGCTTTATTATAATGTATTGTATACGAGTATTATACAGTCATATTTGAATTATCCAGAAACAAACAATTATAAACATATCGCTCAGTCCAAAATCATAACAAACAAACGGGCGGAGCAAGAGGACTCATGCAACATGCAAGAAAACATAAGTGTACCACATAAAACGCATATGTTGTCTCTGTAATCAGGAATTCAATCAACCGGGTTTGCACTTATTACCAATTTACGACTTTGCAGAATTACAGTCATGCATACATATTGACGTTCAAAAATCCTGAATAAACAAATATAGTGATACATATTTAGTGGCGTCACCATTCACAGAGCTCATAGTTTCTTCATTTTTTAATCAATTTTAATTTAATTTTCAGGTTTTCTTATGTTTTTGAGTATTGTTTCACATTTTAATGTGAAATATAGCAAAATTAGGATGAATTATTTACCATATTCTATATGTAGTTTTACACTGATTTAAATTAATGGTACTTTATGAAACCGCTTACACAAAATGTGGTAAGTTTCAATTTTTATGGTGTGATTGATTGTATTTCAATATCGGCAATGAGCTTATTGACTATTTGGAATTGAGTGGACGTAAGTGCCGTCTATTTCACAACAAAACACTTTAAATTAATTTTATTTAAATTATGGCGTACATTAAAATGATATTTTTAAAGTTCAGTGTAAATGTTCAGAAATTTTGTTGATTAAAATGAAGATCAAATATTTTGAAAAAATTAATTTTTTATAATTCATAGACTAATAACTAAATGTGTGCTTAAATATAGTTCATTTTTTTCTTGAATCATCCCTAAATAAAATGGCTTTTTAGAAGTGTGTAAAGGAAAAATAGCTCCCACCCATAAACCAGCGACAAATACATAATTTGTAATATTTTGCATTTTATTGAAAAATCTAAATTTTTTTATTAAGACTACTAACCTACTTACACAGCTGTGATAGATTATTCCAAGTCTGCTATATACGATGTAGTTTCCAATAAAAATGTACTCAAAAACTAAAAACCTTCATCAAATCAACATACAACTGAAAATATATAATAATAGTATTACAAATAGAATCCAGACTTGCTGTAATGTCATCTTTTAACAAAGTATGATTTAATATCATATTGGTATACATTTTTTAAATAGGTTTTAATTTACAATTAATTTAAATAATTGTAGAGATGGATATTTAAGTGTCGGCGCCAATTATATAGAGATAAATAATATTATAGTCCTCTTTGTAAACTGCATCGCATATACATTGAAAACAGTAACCACTTGTTTATTTTGTACTGAATAATATTACTTAAATGACTATACTAAACTTATTTAACTTGTCAGTTAAATATTATGTTAACAATTATTCAAACAGACCAATCAACAATATCGTTAAAAAAACATGTTTAATATTTATTTAATGCTGGCGTCTAGCGACTTAGATAAAAATATTATCGAAAATATTTACAGAGTCAAGTAGAAAAAAAGCCATTCTCCTGGAAAAAATTTCTGTAATTGTGTATCCATTTTTATATAATTTATAAAAGCGCAAGTGAAGATAAATATTAACAGTGTTAATTAATGAAATACCCAACATATGCTTGAGCATTCACATTTAAATTTTTTTAAATTATTATACTTATAACGTATTTCTACATTTTTAATAACAGAAAATCGGACTAAAGCGTCTTTACTTCACGAACATAGATCTGAGATTAGATACTATTTTTAAAATCTTTAAAAATAAGCATGATATGGATATTCTAAATTCCTAATGAAACAAAGAGGGAAATACCAACGTATGACGTGACGTCTCTATATAATTTACATGTTAAACATCGTTATCAAGAAAGAGATACAAAAGAAAATAATCTTTAATAGATTATAACTTCTTTATCAAGTTTTGTTATGGTATCAATAACATATTTGTCTAGTTTCACATTTTGTGTGAAATATAGCAAATTAATCATTAATCCGGGATCCTATTCATATTATACATGCAATAATTAATGATATCAATTGGCTATATTTGAGGCTAAATTATGGCGAATCTAAACAATTAATGAAACTAAACAAAAAAACATCATTTACTCAGTTTACAATTTTTATCTTATGGTTGACAGAAGGTTGGGTGGAAAAATAAATTTGTCAACTTTTCACTTTCCAAATGAGCTGAAGTTGAAATGAAGATAACAACTAAGAGAGTTAAGTGTTTAGATACTCTATATATGGTTGAAATTCATTGTTTGTACTATTTTTAATTAGCATTCATAAAGTACTATAAATATACAGTCTATACAGTTATATATGTATACATGTATAATAATAATATGTATTGTTATTTGGGAAGAACTCAAACATTTTACAAAAATATTTCAAGAAAAGTTGTTTGTTTTAAAAAAAGAAATGAACAGTTTTTGTATTTGAACTTATCTTCTCTTTTATAGTTTAAAAGTTGGGTAACGGATCCATTGGACCTAATTAACTGATTTGGCTCATTAACGCATATAAACTGTCTTTTTATGTTAATACTAAGTCTCCAAAATTTCAGCTTGCTATCTCTTTTTGTTTTTGTGTTATCATGATGACGAACGGACGGTAGGACAATCGGAAATGACCTAATTAAGTATTTCTTTGAACACCTATACCAAAATTTTGTTTGTGCGATCAATATTTCCTAGCATTACAAACTCTAGACTAAATTGACATATTATGTATGTCGAGTATAATAACATAGTAGCGGTGTAAAACTCCATTCTTTTTAATTGCATCATTTTTTCCACGATATTTTCATTTTATATACGCCTTTTATTTATATAACGTTTGTTTTTACAGAAAAAAATTGAAATCACAATATAGAATAATTAATAATAATTTTTCTCTTGATTTTATAGTAAAAGTGTTCTAAAAAAAAATAACACGAGAGAAGCGTTAATTTTTTTTCCTTTTTATATGTAATTAGATCCATATTTCATAAAATCAAAATGTTAGTATCAAACATGTGATTTTGTAGAAAATTTGATATCATAATTAATTTCTTATTTTACAAATTGCGCCGACTTTGTTCAATTTAAATTTCTAAAAGTTATTAAGTGCATGTTATTAGCTTACTTGACATGTAATTTTACAACGTACAATAATAGCTGTAGTGTTTTGATGTAAAATCAAAACTCATCATCTCAAATTTAATGTGCTTCGTTATGCAAATTAATTAAATAAATATGTGTGTATGTATAATGTATATAATTAATACACATACAAACAACAGATAAATATAAATAATAAACTCTTATATTGTTTTTGTTTAAAATAAAAATATCGCTAGCGTAATGATGAATTCAAGATGCGACGATTTTATTTTGAAATGTAAATATGTATTATTTTTATTATATAAATATAGTGTGAGCTATAAAAAAAGAAACTTGCGATATTTTCATGGAGTCTACACCAACGTCTTTTCATTGAATTATGAACCGAGAAATATTTGCCAAAAATGGGATATGATTGTAGAATATTAAATAATTTTAAAATTGGAGTATGTTGCACGAAAATTTAATTATGCGATAACTCTTTTCTCTACGGGTACAGAATATTTCTGTCAATAAATTTGATTATATTATGATTTTTATTCTCGATATACATAATATGTCAGAGTATATTAATTTTAGTCTAAAATTTATAACGCTAACTAATATTGACCGTACAAATAAAATTTTGGCGTAATTGTTATATAGAAACACCTAATTAGTACATTTCCGCTTGTCCGTCCGTTGATCATCAATATAACTCATAACCCAAAACAGACAACGAAATGAAATTTTGGTGTATACGTATTCTTAACGTAAAAAGCAAGTTTAAGTTCGTGAATGAGCAAAATCGGTCCATTGATTCCAATGGATCCTTGACTATTGAAGACAGGAGAGAAATTCAAATACAAAAATTGTTTGCTTCTTTGAAGCTCAAATTTTGCTAATTATCATTTATTGGGAATTACAATATATATTATTATACAAGTATATATAACTGTAGAGACTGGATATTTTTAGTATTTTATGAATGCTAATTAAAAATAGTCCAAACAATGAAATTCAATTATATATCGAGTATCTAAACAATTAACTCTGTTAGTTGTTATCTTCACTTGTTTTCTTTATACGTTGTTTATTGTTTGTGTGGTTATCTCTTTCAGAATTAATTGAATATTAAATTTTTTCAATATTCTTTTATTATTTGTATTACCGTTTTATTTTAATACTTTGTGAAGACACTTACAAAAGCAGCCGCAATTGGTGAAGCGAAATATCTATTTATTTTAATATTGTGGTATATTTTTACTGTGTCATCAAGAGCATTTTAAAAATAAATTTTGTAGCCCAGAAAAATTCCACTATCAAAAATAATTAATAAAATAAAACTTCAAATTTTATTGGTTATTTGAAAGAAAAATTAAACTCAAATCTTTATATGGTTCTTATTAAAAATAAATAAAAACAATTACAAGTCTGAGGTAATTTTGACGTTATGGACATTTCAGGCAACTGCAGGCACGATTTTAAGATATTCTGAAAAAAATAAGTTTTTAAAACTCTTTTTATACAAATTCCCAATTAATATTAACATTTAAACAATTCAAGTAACTTTTTTTTTTCTTATGTTAAATAATTTAGATAATTTTTTTTCTTAAATTAACGATGCACCCTATAAATATTTTTTCAAAACCTAAAAGACAAAGGAATATCATCATATTAAATATGTTTATATTTATATACATATCATAAAGGCTTTATATTATTATGAAAAAAGTAATTCATGCCATTTCAGCATATCTTGTTATGAACATTATAAAATTTTAATAAAATAAAACGCTTCATAAACTAAATAAACATATCATCCATGATCTATCTATCCATCCATATATAATTCAGTCACTATAAACTTGATTTTAAACATATCATCACTGTAATAATAGTGACTTTTGTGTTTGTTTAATAAAAGGTATAAGTAAAGTTGGTATTATTATAATTTTAATAACATATACATAAAGACAACACTTTAAACAGATTGATATACACACACAGGATATCCCCCGACAATAACTACATTTTTATAAGTATGCTTTGAATCGTGTAGTACTGATTAGTTTGGATTATATTAGAGGTAGATAATATATACTGAGAGCGATGAAAATTCAAAAACAAATAAAGTATGAAAGCTAAAACCCCTTATAAACAGAAGAGAATATAACAAAAATGAAAGAAAAAATTTAAAAAAAAAAAACTTATCTCGATTTCCGGCAAACCTACAGGTCATATGGAAAACAGTTAAATGGCAAAGTTATAGATAATAAAAAGATCTACAACTTTTGTAGTCCACTTCCCGACCTCAGATCGCCCTGGGTTTCATCCTACTATAATTTTTTTCGTTTCAAAAATTGTCGACCTTAGTCTAATATCCAAGACTCGTCCTTCAATAAAACAACTGAATTTTCCGATAGTGTTCATTATTGTTTTGATATCATTTCTGAGCTTTTTAAACTGATACAAGTGATAAACTTGACATAAAATTAACATTTTTAATGTACATTTAGACTTAAAATATTAAAATTCTTAAATAGGAATATTTTCTTAACAATTATGAAGACTTAAATCATTATATAGACAATGAGGTGAGCGAATAGAAATCTGTAAGGCAAGGCAAAATGAAAGCTTTTTAGAATAAACAAAGGTTAAGAAACTTATTATGCCTAAACGAAAATAGTTCAATAATTATTTTAGCATGTCCAAATTTTTAATTTCAAATTTTTGAAAAGCTATAAAAATATTGTCATGAATTATTTGAAATTCAATTTTTTTTTTGAATAGATTCAGATTTTGAAAATTTTTTTCACAAATGTGCGAAAATTTCTTTTAAATAAAATCAGTAATCAATAATTCCTGAGTTTACTTGTTAGTTGATTAGTTTTTAAAATGAAAATACTTTTAATTTGTTTAAAATTTTTTTTGCTGTCTTTCTAGCTCTATCACCATTAGTGTCTACACATTTTGACATATTTGCAAATATTTTCTAATGCACACAAATTTTAAATTACTCTTAATCGGTTTCACTATCATATAAATACAAAAGTGCATTTTCCGCTCCAATTATTACTTATTACGTAGCTTAAAGTTTTCACAACTTGTGTTATCAGATTGATGAGGAGTTTTCCTAATAAACGAAGCTAATTAAAATTTTAAAATCGAATCGATTTTGAAATTTCCGTAGTTTTAAAGATTAACTAATGATATTTTTATTCTGTGTTTTAAATTAATCAGCCATTGTGTTCTATACCTTCTCTGATTCTATAATGTAAAACCGTACGTATATTTAAAAATAAATTAAAATTTAAGAAATCTATCTAGATATATTATAAGGTTATGTTTTATTTTATATGTTTGTCAGTGTATCTATCACATATATGAACAAACATGACAATGTTTAATGTGCATCCCGATTGAATTAAAATTCCTGTTATATTTTTATTAAATGCTCTGCGGTTTATGATTGTGTTTATAAAAATATTGTTGTTAAATGTTAATTCATGAGAAAATAAATGTTTTTTATGTGCATATTGTTTTTATATTAAAGCATCGAAGAAGAAGAAGAAGAGTATTTAAAACAGGTTCATCGTTCATTGTTCGATTTCCGTAGTAGACTCGACTACTGTAAGTAATCATAGTAGGTAGCAATAGTAAAAATATCCTTGATATGAGGAATGTTAATTGTAGGTATGTTTATTTATATGAAGCAAATAAAGAAACACGTATATTATGTAGAAAAAATCTTTGAGAAAACAAAGTTTCCGTGTATTCCTCTTGCACAGGAAGTGTAGTCAAAATGGTATTTAAACAAGTAAATATAACAACTTCAGTGTTAATTATTTAAATACTAGACTAATGGCTGATTATGAATGTTTGTAGTGTTTTTAATTATTAACATCAATATAGTACATTAAATACGTACGTAGGCCATATACCTTTGAAATGTTTAATATATATAATAATGAGCATTGAAACTATTTTTACATTAATAATAATAATAATAATAATATAAATTATAATTAATGTGTTAATTAGCTGTATTTGAGCTGGAATTTTGGTAAATGAAAACAGTTTACAAAAAATGTTTCGAACAAAAGATAGTATTTTCTTTAAAAAAAAAAAGTAATAAAAGCTTTTTTGTAACTTTTGTTGTCTTTTGGTTTAAAAGATGGGTAATGGATCCACTGTTTAGGTCTAGAATATGCCATCAAAATTTCAACTTAATTTCTCTTTTCGTTTTTGAATCGCCCATGAAAAGACCTACAGACGATTTTTAACCAATTAAGTAATTCTACGAGTATCTATACCAATAGTTTGTTAGTTTCTTCAATATTTTCAAACTTTATAAACTTTAAAGTAACTTCCATGCATGTGTGTGTGTATGATCAAACATTATACCAGTAGTATTTTATCCATTTTCAGTGTTCGTTGAACTGAATTTACATATGGAAATCAAATACAATAATATTTTGACAAAATACAATAAAAAATAATGTAAAAATTAATTTCATTTTACTTTTTGCGTTTTCACCATAAATGTGACTTTTATTTTTATATTTGAAATTCAAGAAAAAATCCTTTTTACTAAAGTACTATCGAAATATTTAGTTCATTTACATACATCCGTCTGTCAGGAGATAGCAAGCTGAAATTGAATCGAACGCCTATAAGAGAATCGAACGCAAAATAATTATGAAAATTGTTTGATAAATAGGTAGTATTAATAAATCTTTGAGATATTTTTTTGGTATTAATTCATTAAAGATCTGTTTTTGTTAAAATAAATATTTATTTGTATAAATAAATAAACAATATTGTTATCATTTTTGCACAAGACAATAATAAATTTAATAAATAATATAATAAGTTCTTTGCCCTTCCGGTTAAATATTATGTGTGTATGTTTAAACGTTGTAAACCACACCTTATAAAAAAACTATCAATCAATCAATTATTATTTTATATCTATGTATCGTTAAATATAATCAAAATACTAAACGTACTAAAGTGTTGAATACTACTATCGCAGTGTACCTATGATACCAACAACTGAATTTGATTTTATTTCATATTCATTTATTTATATATACTTGGTATGCCTGCGGCTTCAGTCGCGTGGATTACCTGATAAATTATTTTAGTATAAAATAAACGATATTTTTGTTGTGATGATACAACAACAAAATTTTTATTTATTTATTTTTAACGCTTTTAAATTTAATTGATAACTCTTAAAGTAAAAATATAATAATATTTATAGAAATTGAAATTCTAAAACTCAAGGCTTGTAAAAAGATACTGCAGTTATACGGAAGTTTCAATCTCTAGAATCCACCTTGATTTTAATAAAAAATAATCCAAAATATGATTAGAGAGACATATGTCTATATTATTAAATCGCTTTTATTTTGTATTCAAACTGTATAAACCAATTTTAATTAAAATCAATTATTTAAATACAGATGATTCATTCTGTGTAGTATTGAATTTTAAGTTTAGCCTAATATTCTTTAAAAACAAAATGTTATTCTGGGTCATACATTAGCTATTTTGTAATAAAACTGATACTAAAAAATACAATTTGCAAAATTTATAAAGATAACTTTTATCGAAAACATAAAAATACCATTAATGAAAGACAGTAGTTATACAATTATATTCATAAAAAGTGTACCTATTATTAACAGCATTTGTACAATTAGGTATATGCAATCAAAAAAGTTAAGAGTTGTTTTATAATACGGAAAATTCAGCATCATTTCTTCATAATTTCAATTGCAAAAAAATATTAATTTTTCATTCTAAACGATTTTTTGTTCTGCGATTTCCATATAGTGTCAAATACCACGAACCAGATCACCCACACCAAATTTTCGTCATGCGATAGACACATTGTATTAGTATACTGATAATACAGACGGCTAAATTTATACATACCTTTAACACAATTACAATCGAATTCGAAACACAAAAAATTGGAATGGAATCCAAAATTATCTGTATGCGAATGCTTCAGTCAGATTGAATAATAGACCATTTTAAGTGTTAATATCCTTCTTTGACTCTAGTTTTAAAAAATTATTAGAAGTTATTAAGTGTCTAGAAAAATACTTTAACAGCGATTATACACAGCTGTTATTGCCACAAAACAGTGTGCTTCTAACAAGCTGTTGACATAAATTTCATGTGATATGCATTGTATTTTTTTCAATTTTTGCAACCAAATAACTCAAAAAATACTTATCCAATTGTTTTCGAATTTAGTATGCATAATATTCACATAAAGACAAAAGGCTTATCGAAGAGTTTTTTTCGAAAAAAAGCAAAAATCAAAATTCAATTTTATTTTAGAAACATTTTTTTTGTTGAGAAAATCGCTTCGATACGCCCTCTTTTTTTATGCCAATATTTTGAATATCAAATTTCATAGTACTTTTTTAGTTATTTGGACGCGTAACTTGCATGATGTTTACATAATAGAGTGTGCTTTAGTATTTTGTTTCAATCCCTTTTAAAATTTAGTTATTTATATTCCCACTTTTATGTTAACTGTGATATTTTGTAGATACCAGATACCGTGATTTCCAATGTCAAACTAAACTACAATTTATTTTTCTTTGTTTAAAACTTTAGGTAGCTTGTTTTCAAATTAAAAAGCTCTTTTATATTCATATAAGTAGATAAATTGTTTAAAAATCTAAATACTGTAATAAAATCTTAATATTAAAAGACAAAAACCGTTCTATTTAAAACAGAAAATTTTGATCGAATATATTTTCGTAAATTCCATATATTTCTATATTTAAAGATATTTAAACAGTTGGCTATTAGTCTCAGTGTCTTCTTTGTGATACCTAAACACTAAATAAAAAAGGAAAGAGTACAAAGAATTTCCCCAAAACGTGTTTGTTTACTTTCAACGACAAATGAAAATTATTTATTGATAATTTAATTAAAATGATTATTGTTAGTGTTTTTTTTTTTTTTAATTACTACGTTAACTATAAAAAGCTATGTTTTTATTTTGTAGCCAGCAGTTAGTGCAAATTGGGCCGACAATTATATATTTATAGTTAATTCTAATAGATATTAGATACTAAAAAATTGTATTGATTTCCGTATAACATAAAAGACTATCTTTAATAATTCTATCGCTATAAAAGTTATTTGCTATGACTTGAATAAGCATGTTTTTTTTCTTGAGAATGGATTTATATGAAGAAAAAAATAAGTTTTTACTAGAAATTAATTAAATCAGTATAGTTAACATTAAAAACTTAAATAAAAATTAAGAATGAAAAATTTAACGCAATTATCATCAGAATTCGATTTACGTGAATCGATTTTTCTATAATCATTTATTTCAACTTTAATGTTTAGAGGACTCAGGGAACGATAGGCTGAAGTTAATCCACACTATTGCATAGTGCACAATTGTACAAATAAAGTGTCTAATATAAACACAAATCAGTCCAGTCCCTTTTTCTCATTATACTTGCAGGTGAACTCATTATACTACTCGGCTACCATAAACAATTAAGAAATATCAACTATTATGAAAGTTTGATGAAGAAAAAAAAATTTGAAATGTCTGTTGCTCATGAAAATAAATAAAACATGGTTTTACTGGTAAACTTTTTTCGTTATTTTTTCTACAGGGTAAGTTTTAGAAACGAAGAAAAAACTTGAGAAACTTAATGTTATTAAAAATTAAATTTAATTTTCAAGTTCATTAAATACAAGATTTTCAAGACATTTTGGACACTTCACAACCGTTTTCGATTAATACAATTTCCACAGTACATTTATCAAATGCAGCTTTTGTTTTAGAAATAATTTTGCGTACTGAAAGTCATGGAAAATTAATTAAAAACTATCCCTTCTTTCATATTTATTTTTAAGAAATAATTCATGTCTTTAACTTATTTTAAAATCTTTCCAATTTGTGTTATTGTAGTTTCGACTTATGCAAACTCATCTACTTCGCCGTCGATTGAACAAAAAAATGACGCGAATTGTTAATTAGTATACTTAATAAAGTATTTTAGAAATGTAAAAACCAAAAAAATTCATTGAATTTGATATTTCACAAAGCTTTTAAAATTTAACGTATTTCCGTTTAACGTATATATAAATTATATTAGCTAGCTACCATTCTAATTAATTTTCTTAAAAGCTTTTTAATGGAATCAATTTGATAATGCTTGTATACGATTTCTTCCATAAATATCCAATCTTTATAAGAATATATAATAACTAATTTATATTATACATACAATATGAAGTATATATATAATATTATATGTTACAATTATTAATGTTATGAACATTTTAATTAGAATCTATGTGACAAATATTTATATATGAATATATAAAATATATAAATAAACATTAAAATAAAAGGCATGCTGCACGCTCTGATTATAATTTATTATTATCTGATATGTTAATTAACCTAAAAACAACAAATTAATTGTAACTTTAAATTTATGTTTAATGTTTGATATTTTTTAAATTAACTACTTGTTCTTCTTTATTGTTTTATTCAAATTTAAGTCAACATAAAATAAATTGAATTGCGGTGATAAATAAAGATGAAAAAAAAAAACAATAAAATTTCATGAAATTATAAGCGTATATAAACTTTCTTTTTCTAAAAATTTCATGAAAGTATATAACTTATTCGGAAATAATACGAGCGAAGTCGGAGAAAAAATAAATAATACAAAAATAATTCTTTTTTTTTTAAGTTAATAAATAAAAAGATAAATTTTTTGTATTTATATTTTTTTTTCTTTTGATTTAGGTAAATGTTGCAAAAAGTATTTACTTAAAACCAGTGTCTACGCCATGATTTGAGGTTTGGTTCATTGTAGTAATTTTTAAATTACATATTTAACATTATTATTTTAATTATTTCAATAGAACTTTTCATTTTGTATTTGTAATAAAAAATAAAAGTAACATTTAATTTTAAATATTTTATTACATAATTAGAATATAAGAAATAAAAATCTGTAGTTTTCTGACTGTTTGAAAATCGATTTAACATCCGAAACGTTACGGATTTTATTTTAATTAAGTAGAATAACAATTAATATATTTGAAACTGAATATTTAAATTAAGGTTCCCTACAATAACTTTTCATTTTAAATGACGAATCGTTTTTATTTGGGCTGTCACTTTGTCAACGTTGTTGCGAGAAAAACATCCAGTGAAATGTGCTGAAACAATCCTAGTCTAAATGTCTTATAAAGTCATTTGATTTGAAAGCGCATACTAAATTTTATAGCAGATTTTCATGGTAATTTCAACTAATTACAAATATCATAAAATTAAATATATCGACAAGAATATAAAATCTTTTTAAATTCTATAAAAATGAGAATTATAAAAATTCGTTTATTTTTATTTTGTCATCATTCAAACTTGATTAATGATTAAAAATTACGAAATAATTTTTTTTATCAATTTGATAATAATATATTTTAATGTCTACAATTGTAGGTACAGGAAATAGAATTCCAAAATATGTATATTTTTGAAGTCAGGCGCATTCTATCATTCTTATCAATGATAACATATTATAAAAGATTATTACTAGCTGCCACCCGGCATTTCAATCTCGAATTATCACTTAGCATTACTCATTTAAACAATTTTTAAAATTTCGCAATAATTAAATACTTAATAATAATGTTGGAATTCAGCGTTTTTCATTTTTTTCTTTTCCAATCTGCACAAGAAAATGCTGAAATTTTTACCAATATATGAAACAAATACATAGACAGTTAAGCAGATTATTTCAATTTCTATATTAAATGTTCTTTATGTATTACGTAAGAATAATTTAATAAAAATAATTTTTAAATCGGCATCGAAGTACTAAAAAGGCAAATTAAGAGAATACAATATAAAGATATATGAAATTGAAGAGCATTAGAATGGAAGTTTTAACATTTTCTTAGGTAGATTGCAGATTATTTCTAATTGAAAAAGATCTGGCCTTTTTTGAAGATGGTTTATAAGCCTACATATAAAAATATTTAATTTTAAAAACAAATATTACAAACATCTTTATTGTAAGCCCAGATCATGCTTACTCTAGATCAAACTTGAGAAAATTGACCTGTTATAAAAAAATTGTAGTTGTAACTGCACTAGAAATTAATTCGGAGTTTGTAATAAAAATTACGAGATTATGTAATATTTATCACAAACAAAAACGAGATTAAAGAATTTGTTCTTTAATTTTTTCTATGAGCGACATAGGTGAGATGATGAAAACTTATTGACCAAACGAAGTGAGATTTATATTTTTTTATTAGACGATTTTGAATTTCATATGATTGTATCTACGCTTTGCCTGACTTTGTTTGAATTTACTGAATAGTTTATGCTGGCATGTGCACCGTAATAATAAATTTTCAAAATTTTTGTTTCTCTCGCAGCAATAAGTTTGTAAAACACATGGTCAAATGTAATTAAATAGACATTACATCTTAGTGAGGTCTACAGATTATTGAGGTACTATTGATACGTGTTTGAATAATTTACGAGCTAGGAAATAATACATTTTTAAAAACTATTAATATATAAGATCAAATCATTTATTAAAAGAACTTATAAATTGCAAACAACGACAATATTTGCTAATTTATTATCGTAAGCTTTTATATATAACAAAAAAATATGACAAATTATAGCAAAAATATATAAAAAAACAAATATGGCATAGTATAATAATATATGACAAAAAAATAGACCTTCTTAAGCTAACATAAAGCTCAAGTTATAATCAAACAGGCGCTTTCTCTCAAAATATGTGTAAAATTAATTTATGGGAATTCCTATAAAATATAAATAATTAATGACGTCAATTTTTATGCGTATTTCACATATTATGAAGAAATTAAAACATATTTAACAAGATGTTTATGTGCGTAATTTGAGAAGCCAGTTTTAAAATCTTTTTTTTTTTTTATTGTATGTAGTTAGTATCTTTTAATATAAGTTCTTAGTTTTTAATTATTATTATAATAAGTTAATAATCTCCCACATATTTAATTCGTTAGACAACACAACCATACTGGACCCACATGGACTATAAAACCATAATTCATTTATTTAGAATAAATGAACTATTCTGATAAATACAGAATGAAAACACCAAGGTTGACGAAATTTAAAGTCAATGACATTATTTTCAACAGTTTATTTTGCCAAAAATAATATTAAGTTTTGGAAACTTCCCTAATTCATAACTAAATTTTCAGTGCAGTCAATAAAGGTATTTTAAAATCTACAATCAGCTCGATAATCTAATATAATACACCGATATGCGCTACACAATAATTAATTGATTTCTCCTGTTTGGATTCCTCCAATCCACAATTTTATTAAAAAATACAACGCGTATAAACTAGGGCGCATGGAACGAGTGCATCAGTGAGCAGTGTCCTCGGTAAAGCTTCTGCCTCGGTTTAGTGACATTTTCTTACCTCGTCCTGTGCTTGTTCGTCCTGACTGTAAGCACAATAATAGATTAAAATATGTATCAATTTTATTGCAATTTTTAATTAAATCCTGTTCTGCTTACGGATTTATAACTGGTAGCTTCATTAGATGTAAAAGCCTCACTCACACAAAAACCCTTTTTCAGCAAAGAAAAATTATAAGCCACACCTCCATTTTTGATTTATATACACAAACTTCAACATAGAAGAGAAAAAATAATTTTGGAAATTTAATATTACGAAGTCACTGCTTGCAATAAATCTCAAACTTTCTGAAAATGTTAAACGTTTCTATCAAATTTCATCAAAATCGGACAACGCATTCGAAAGATACAGTGGAACAAACATACATAGATAGATACATACTTTCAAACAAAATGCAAAATCTTAAAACATAGACTTCTTTCGGTTATTTGGTCGGCTAATATGAAAATATTATTATATATATATATACCTATATATATATATATATATATATATATATATATATATATATATATATATATATATATATATATATATATATCTGGATGATCGAGCTTTGCTCGGTATTTTTTTTTTTTTTTTATAAATTGTGTTTTTTGGAAATTATATTACGTCGAGGCGGAAGACGAGTCCAGCACGCTAACACTTAGCCACTCCAATGACTTTAAATATTAAAGTAATATGTCATTACATTATAAAAAATTATACAATTATAATAACAAAATCTTATTTGAAAAATATTATTCACTTTATTTGTGTTGTTTTGTTGAGTTGGGTTTGGTTTAAAATGTAAAAAAAATTGATTTTACTCGTCGGTCGAGCCGGGATTCGAACGCGGGATCTCTGTATAAGAGCCTCGGACGCTAAAACTTAGCCACTCCAATGACTATATGACTATAAATATTAAACAAATATATCATTACATTATAAAAAATTATCGATAAAACATGAATAAAATGACATTTTCTAAAAATGATTCCTAGCTAGATCGATTTATCGCCCCCGAAACCCCCTATATACTGAATTTCATGAAAATCGTTGGAGCCGATTCCGAGATTCCAATTAAATATATATATATATATATATATATATATATATATATATATATATATATATATATATATATATATATATATATATTTATATATATATATATATATACAAGAATTGCTCATTTAAATATATATATATATATATACCTATATATATCTTAGAAAATATGAAAAATATATTTCTATTTTAAACGAATTCGGTCTGTTTGAAATGATTTTATATTTTAGACTAGTCTTTGTCATTGATTATATTCTTATTTGCAGATTAAACTTAAGTCAATAGTAAAACAGAATATGAAATAAAAACCTGTACTGTAGTTGTAATGCAAACAATAAAGACCACTGTTTTATTTTATAATTTTTAGATAATTTGAACAGGATGTTGTAAGACTATTGTACATATACATAATATTCGATAACGTTTAAAATAATTTATAATGGTACTAAAAACTATATAGATAACAAATATTTTTTGCATTGAATTTTGTTTGCTATTTGGTACAGTTTTGTTCAACAGCATCCATTTACAAAACGTACACTCTGATTTTTTATACTGTAACTTTGTTATTAATACGATATTATTTTTAAAACAACATACTTTTTTATTCTGGTGAAATTGAATGCCAATAGAATATTATGACTTAAAATAGCATTCTAGAATTTAATTATTTAAAATGTTCCTAACGCATTAATTGTTTTGATACTCGACCTACGGTTTTGTATCAATGTTTGAACTATCATTAGCATTCATAAAATATATTTTATACTTACTCCATACAGTTAATAAATATACATATGTATTATAATTATATCGATTTTATTTGATTAATTTGAGCTGAAATTAGTACGAATTTAAACAGTATATAAAAAAAAATGTTTCAAAGAACGGTTGTTTGTTTTGAAAAAACAATAATTTTTTTGTTTGATTCTTCTTTTACGGTTTAAAAGTTGGATCATTCAATTAAAATCATTTTTCTAGAATACACCACCAAAATTTCAGTTCGATATCTTTTTACTATTTTGAGTTATGGAAATTGACTAATTAGGGAATCTATGAACATCTACACCAAAAATTTATGTGTTTATTATACTCTGACATACTCTATGAAATCGTGTATAAAAATGAACTTATGCATAGAAAAAATTTTCAAATTTCAGTAACAGGACTATAAAAAAAACAATTATTTATAGGAAGCATGATATGAAAATTATTCAGTGAACTATGTCATAATCTCTTAGCCTATATAATCTCGATGATTTAGATTTAGAAAGTTTTTTTTTTTTTTTTTAACAATTATAAAACGTTATACATATAATTAATGAATATAAGAAATTAGATTTTTTTCTCATATGCAAATAATAAATAATTTTTTAATGATTTTATTGTTTATATTTATTTATTATTTATTATTATAGTTTGTTTTTTTTGTCTTTTGTGTATATTTAGTGTGGGTATTAACACAATAATAAAATGTAATATAAATACCAACTACTGAGCGCTGCTGTATGTAAAGTTAAGCTCTACGTAGCTGAGAGAGAGGAAATTATTAATTGTACACATTACATAACCTAATTCACATAGGTTATGTATTTATTTATGTTTTTAAAAATTATTATTTCTATTATTATTATTTATATTTTTTACAACTATTATTATTGTAAAGTGTACACACACACACATTCTTTTGTGTAATTATTTTTTTTTTTTTTGCTTAATTTAGTAGAAAATAGTTTGTTTTAGAATAATCTTATATCATCAATCTGAATTGTTTTATTATTGTTACAAACTCAAAATTAAAAAAATTAAATGGACTACAGTTGGAAATAATTTTATGACGTTCTGTGCGCCTAATCAGCGATATCGAATGATGTATGACTACTTTTCCTTTATATCTTTTGATTGGTACTGAACGAGCTAGCTTACCTTTTAAGCAATAAACAGTTATAAAGTTTGTTCATAATCTTTTATTTTTTAAATATTTTCTGATATGCAATAATTTTTTTATACGCGACATATACATAAAATATGTCAAAGTTTATTAATTTTAGTCTTAATTTTGTAACGATATAAAATAATGTAGTCACAAACAAAATTTTTGAATAAGTGTTCATAGAATCATCTATTCCGCATGTCCGGTCATCTTCAAGATAACTCAAAAACAAACAGAAATATCGAGCAGAAATTTAGTTGATTTATATAAGACATAAAATGTGAGTTATATGAATGAGGAAAATCGGTCGATGGGATCCAATGGATCTATTAATCAACTATTAAACCATAAAAGATGATGAAAAATCCAAAGACAAAAAAATTTGTTTTTTAAAAATGAACATTTTTTTCGTAAACTGTGTAAATTCATGTCATAATTTTCCTAAAAATCATATATTTTTTCAATGAATATTATTTTAATTTAAGTGTATAGATTGAAGTATTTTATGAATGCTAATAATTAAAAATAGTTCAAACATTTACACTGAACCATATGTCTAGTATACAAACAATTAAATCAGTTAGTTGTTATTTTCACTTGTTTAAATATTCTAACGAGATGTTCTTTAATATCTTTTAAATTATTGTATAATCTTATTGACTCTGTAACAAATATAAAAAATTGAATTGCTTAAAAGAATCGTTGATTGATTGATACTTGTATAGCTTAACTTGTAACAAGAGTCCTTTAAAAAATTTATTTGGAAAAAAAATAGAAAAAGTGAATTAAAATTTTTTGTTCCTAAAATATTTTTAGTACAAAATCAAGCATATTTTATTTATATATAGCTTAAATACAGAACATATGAAAATGAATATCTCGGAACTATGGCTGACTAATAATATAATTGCAATTTTACAATAATTTAATTGTCGATAAACAATAGCTGCTAAGCTGTTGTTATATAAAACCATACGAATACAACAAACATATAGATACGAAACTAAAATATTATGTATTTATGAAATGATTATTATTACTTTGTTACTTAACATTTTAAAACCATAATAAATTTGTTCATATCCGGTAAATATATGAACATTGTAAACGTATGTAGTATGTAACAACCAACACACAATAAACGAACGCACTATATATAAATACAACATCATTGACATACGGACATACCGCAATTTACTTATATAAAATATATATGAATATCATAGAATTCTAAGTTCATATACAAGATGTTATAAAGTTCACCACCATTTCAAATTGAACAGATTGTGAATTATTGTGTGTGTTCCGAAACAGAATCCAGTGCACTGGTCATTGCAATATGACGACATGACGTCGATGCCATATTGTACTAGTGATTTACATACATTTATACGCACGTGAAATGGTTAGGCAAACACATTTATTCGTAGCTTGGTTTCGAAACAATTCACCAGTATGGCGTCATTTCATGACGTCATCAGTAATGGTCAGTATGCTGGATTCTATTTCGGAACAATCCCAAAATTTAATTTACAAAGTAGTTACTTAAGAGTAGGGATGTGCCAGATTGTGTGAATACGGAAATTTAGTGTCAAGATCAGCGGATATGATGTTGATCTTATCTTTTCTACTCAATCAATTCGATGTTAATGTCCTTGAAATTGAAATTAGTATTTTATGATAGGGAAGTGATCAATTGACACTAAACTCAAGACAAAATACTAATTTTTTTCCAAATATTGGATTTAAAAGTCGTTTCTTGCTACCTTTAATTATAAATGCATATACGTAATAAAACTTAATAATGCTAAGAGTCGTTTAAGATCCGCAAAAAAAGAAACGGTTATCGATCTTTTCCTCCTTTCGGATATCCGTGAATACGGATATGGATATGCAGGACATCTGTACTTAATAAAACTGATTCTTTCGATACTCTACATTCACTTCAATATCAATATTTTAACTGTTTATAATTATTTAAATAATCCATTATGTTATGTATATCTTAATGACTTGAAATTATGACAAATCTAAGTAGTTTATGAAAGAATATTTCAAATAAACGTTGTATGCTTTTTAAAAACCAACATTTTTTACGCTATGAACTTTTATGCCATCTTTTACGGATAAATATGTATAGTTAGAATACGAAATGTAAATAATTAGACGAAACAAAGGGACTGTCATAGGCATCGGTAGCCGGGAAGACATCTACATTAAACATCTATATTAAAATTTGTTTACCACTTTTAATATTTTTAAACGTTACAAATTTTAAACTGAATTTAATAAAGGTAAAATAACAAAATTAAGGCAAAATATCATCTATTACAACACTAAAAACACCCAAATTTAAAATATATTTTTACTAGGTGTTAGCCACTCGCTTCATAAGAATTACGCATATCCATCCTAAGAAAAACACTTACCTCAAACTATTGTATATACAAACATTTAAAAAACAAATTTCCATCCATTTTTAAATTTTTTGATCAACTAAAAATTATCATATAATCGGTTGAAAAGTGTAAAGCTTTTTTTTAAGTTTACTATCTGATTTTCTACAATTCAAGCAAAAAAAAAAAACCTATAACTTTTATAAAAATATAGAAAAGAATTTCGCATAAACAATCTTAAAAATTCTTCGATTCTTCCATATTAATTATGTCTATCATTTACAAACGATACCATATTTAATAAACAAAACAAGAAATTATAATGATGCCACCAACAAACTCACAAATAATCAGTCGGTTCGTTCGACAAAGTTCATATTTATTATTGTTTTCAATTTAATATTCAAATTAAATGAATATTTCCTTTTTGAATCTTGAAATACATTCATCTTAAAGAGTAGCGTACAACCATTGTTTTAATATCTAAACTGAATGTATTTATTAGAATCAATCTAATTATAGAACTTTGTACTTACTTATATGAAACAATAATATATTGTCCTAGGATATGATTCATAAACATTAATTAACATTTTTAAATTAACTTAAGTACCTTCAAGTATTTTATAAATTAAAACAATTACTTCATATCATATTTAAGATTTATCGTTTACACTGAATGTATTTGTGTTGTATATGGTTGATAAGATAATTGCGTGTAATTGTAAATTGAACATTATAATTTTTAATTCAATTAACAAAATAGTATTTATCAAAATAATAAATTATATAAGTCTCTCATTAATAACTAATTGTGCAAAATATTAAAAATACCCTAATAAACAATTTTCAAGAAAAACCTTCTGAAATTTTTCCATATATAAAATGTTCTTTAAATTATACGTCCATAAGAAAGACCGTGAAACTTTTGTGGATATTAGATTAATACCCAAGGAGATGGATTTTGATCGTACCTTATTGTACGTGTTTTGAAATCAACTTTCTAAAACATATAGACATGAATTCGAATATAATTATTTATTCATATTCATTTCGAGAACGTTATCAATCATTATTTTTCTAAAAAATAATTTTTATAAATAAAAATATTTGTTTATTTTTTAATTATTTTAAATAAAATAATCTCGTAGAAAGATGGTTTTTTTTATAAAAAAACACTATAATTTTAATAGAATAGCATCTTTCTGCGAAATTATTACCTATGTACTTGGACCTATATCTAGAAATATTCTTTTTAGTTAATATTACCATGTAAATTTGTAGAGAAAAAGATTTACAAGTATTCAAGGAGAAAAAAAAATGTTTTAATAAAAATTAATTAATATTTGGTTAAATATTGTTCTGAATACCTGATCTGATAGTAAAAAATGTTTTTTTGACAAAATTCGCCTTGGAGTTTTCTAATATATAGAACTTTAAAAATTTATACAATCCGCGTACATTTATAATTATAGACATGAAAATCCTAATACAATTATATCGCAAAATTCTAAAAACATATTTTTACTCATAACATTTGTACCTGATGGTATCGAAGGAAAAGTCAACTTATCAGCAACATGTAGGTTTTTCTTAGCAATTAGGATATTGATACTATCTGTATATCATAACCTCAAAATTTTTTTGGCGATTCTGTAATTTAAGATACATTTAAAACAAATTCAATTTTAATATCATTCAGTGTATTTAAATAATTGCAATAAATTGCAAATGCACAAATTATTTCAAACCACAGATGTTGAAAGTGGTTTTTTTTTTAAACCACATATTTCTTCATAAAAATAATTAAAATAATATTTATGTTTCACCTAGAACCTTACTTACGTAAAATATATTAAAATCAGTCGTTTCCTGTCGCCACCATATTCGCTTTACACCTACGCTAGAAATATCTAATAAGAAAAAAAAACACTCAAAGACCCCCAGCAATATCATTTTATTAATATATACATCTGCATCCGATTTACAAGAATGTCGCCCCTATATATTCATGAAGATGTGTTTGCATTAGATCAAGTTATCGAACAGTAGCATTTTGTAATAGACAACATAGGAAAAAATACCACCGTCCGTGTGCCATCCATCTTAGCTCGTGCCCAAATGTGCGTGTAATTAATATCAAACATTCTTTTTTTTTTTTTTTTTTGTTCTTAAATAAATATTTACGAAAGATTTTTTTTTGTCTATTCCCCGAAATCAATCATATTTACCAAAACCATATGTGTGGTTTATTTTTAGAAAGGGGCTTCTTATTTTATTTATAAAATTATTATTAATAACGTATTGGACTTTTTTATCCAGAAATTTTGAACAATATTTTATGAACAAAAATAAATTTATCGATTTTAATTAAATAAGAACATTTATTATAGATTGAAAATTTTCACAAGAAGTCAATGAACTACTATGTTTTAAAATTGAATACTTAAAATACTTTACTTAATTAATTAATTGTAGAGGGCTTTACTTTATGAAACTCCACATTAAAGAATTTTGAAGAATAAAGTGCAAATTTTTACTTTGACAAGTCCGCAATATTAAACATTTCATTTAAGACATTTTCAAAAATAGTTTTTGAAGAAAATAGATTAAATGAAACATGTCAAATGATATCTTAAATATTAGTGGACTTGACATTTTATTCTTCAAAACCTTTAATATTTACTTAAATAGAAATTTCTAGTCTTCTTAAAAATTAATCTATCAAAATTTTCGTACACTGTCATGCTGGAATTTCAAACTTCTATGTTTTAAAACTTTACTTACCTACACATCTATCATCAACAGAATAAAATGCTTTTTAACAATTATGATAAGTCTCTAAGTTTCTTTTAAGAAATGACATACGCTCTGAAAGATAAACTATATCGAAAGCTTCGTCTCATTACCGGTTTAAAACTAAGGTTTTGACTATCTATATACGGTAATTGTATCTGTTTTGCTTTTTAATATTGAAGTGATTTCCTAATTTAAGAATTCGACCAATGGAAAAAAGCGCACATCGTTCTTTCTGGACTTTTATCCTGTAATTATCTGTTTTAACAATTCTTAATAAATATTTTACCACACAGGATCTTAATCAATATAATTAATGTATGTAGCTTTGTTAATCTTTTTTTTTTATTTTAAAAGAAGATAAACAGCATCCGTTTTATCGAATGTCGGCCAAATAATTTTTTAATTTGTGTTTGGTTTATCTTTGATACTTCGAATAACATATTCATCCATCTTAAGCCAGAGGTGCAATTGAAAATTAAGTAATTTCCGTATATAGAAACCACCTTTTGCAGTGTTGTTAGACGATTAAACTATGTCAGTTTTTTAAATAATTTCAAAAAAGAAAGTATGTTACTTATATGCTTAAATTTTCATAATAGCTTAATGAGTAAGAATTTAAGAAAAATCAGTTAAATAATTTTTAAGTAATCGAGAAGGTCTCAAAAATAATTATATACGATATGTGTTAAAATCAATATTTTGATTTCTTGATAACTTTATTCGTGGTAGGTCCAACATTCTTTTTCGTACTTATCAAAACAATTACTTAAATTACATTCTTTAACAAATGAAATAATAAAAAAAAAAACGGTATAATAAAAATAAATAAAATTATCTATAATTAAATTGTCATCACATCACAAACTAAAAATTGATGTAAAAAATATTTCTAATTTTTTTCAAATTAAATTAAATTTATTTTCTTCCAATTTTGAAAAAAATTATTGGCATAATTCAGTAATTAATTACTCATAACATTTATTATATTTTGAATATCCATATTCTGAAAACTATATTTTCAACGTGATATCCTAAGAGTAAAATTTGTTTCCCCTCAAAATTCAACGTATTGACCTTCATTTTTGAAGTCAAATTTGGTGAATTACATTAGAAAATTTCATTTGTCTATTTTAAGCCTATTAGAGCGATTATCCACAGCTGTTATTGACATAAAGGAGTGTGCTTCTAACAAGCAATTGACTAAAATTACATGTGATATGCATTATATTTCTTTCAATTTTCGCTCCCAATTAAATCAAAGAATACTTATCCAAATTTTTTGAAATTTGGTATGTACAACATTGGCATTTATACGGAGAGCATATCGATCAATTTTTCTCGAAAAAACATTTCTAGGGTTAAAATCAAAATTCGATTTTAAATTTAAAAATTCTTTTTCGAAATAACTCTTCGATAAGCCGATATCCCCCCCCCCCCGCTTTCATGTGAATACTGTACATACCAAATTTCAAAATATTTGGATAATTAGTTTTTTTAGTTATTTGGGCGCGAAAAGATTTGTACCTAATGCATGGTGCTTGAGTATTATGTTTCTATCACCCCTAAAATAGACATATATATAGAGGAAAATGTATATTTTCATTTTAGTAAAAGTAATATATATTTCTATGTCTATTTAGATTTTTTTTCAAAAATACAAACTTGTGAACTGCCATTGTTTTTTATGCGTTTCAATATGTTATACTTATAAGTAGATTTTTATGTTTTCATATATAATTCAAAACTAATCGACGATAAATAATCAATTTAAAACAACAATTGAAATTCATATCACAGTCTATCACAGTTATAAAGTACGCCAAAATTAACATCTGTGCGGAAATGAACTGAATTTGTCATTAATAACAACAAAAATTATAAGACTTCAAGACATATACCTACAAGAATATTTACCACCTTTTATTACAGTCAATTGATCACTTAAAAGTGTGATTTATTGTATACGACTTAAGTATTACACTCTAAAACGGTTTTAAATTACTAATGTTTTTTTACATAAACATAAGTAATTTGTATCCATGAAAACATTTAAAAGTTTCCTTTCCGTTATTATTTTGCATACATTCTTCCTTTTACCCCATCGTTCGTTGAATTAGTTTACGCTAATTAAGTAAGCGCAATTTTCAAATCAAATTATTCTTGCGTTGAAATGAAACTTATGTAATGAATTTTAAACAAATAACCTGAGTTCAAAATTATTTTGCATTCGCTGATAATTTTACTTATCACATAAAAGTATTCAAAATACACTAAATATTATTAATCTGTAGAAAAAAAAAATTATGACAGGAGAATTTAGATTTTCTACACTTCGTAGTAGACAAAAATGTTTGATTTTTTTTATTTAATTGCTCTTTTTAGAGCATTTAAATAAACGCTTGTTTTGGAAAAATTTGTTACTATTAATTTATTGTTTAATAATACTCAACATTTATAATTTATAATATGGACAAGTGAAGATTTAATTGTTTAAATACTCGACATATCATTGAATTTCATAGTTTGAACTATTTTTAATTAGCATACATAAAATACTATAAATATCCAGTCTATGCAGTTATATATGTATACATCATGTATAATAGTAATAATATGTATTGTTATTACTTATATGTGTTTATTAGCCAAATTTGAGCTAAAGAAAACAAAACATAAATAGTAAGTGTTATTAAAACAAAATAATTAACGTACTAAATATATGAATAAACAATTGAAGATAAAAACTAACATAATTAATTGTTTAGATACTCAACATACGATTGAATTTCATTGTTTGGACTATTTTACGAAAAAATGTTTCAAAAAAACGTTGTTTGTTTCAAAAAAAATAAACATTTTTTGTATTCTTCTATTTTTTACAGTTTAAAAGTTGGGCCAATGATCCATTGGATCAAATTAACCAATTTTACTCATTCATGAATTTAAACTAACTTTTTATGTTTAGAATACGTCACCAAAATTTCAACTCGCTATCTGTTTCTGTTTTCGAGTGATCGTGCGGTCAATATTAACTAACGTTACACACTATATAGTAAAATTAATACACTCGGACATATTTTGTATGTCGGGTATAAAAAGATAACACAATAATTCGTAACTATAATTGAGATGCATCTTAAAAGTATATCAAAATTTGATACCTTTTAGATATTTCATTAATCAAGCATTTATAATATTTATAAATGTATC